>PVKN010011052.1:0-11197 GCA_004027915.1 Capromys pilorides
GAAAGAAAGAAAGACTCTCACAGACAGACACACAAAATCAAGTAAGTGTGAGTCAGAGTCCTAGCTCCCCCACTGACTAGCTACTTGCCCAGTTTCATTTTTACCATTATAATTACATTCATCATATTATTGAAAATCACTCCTATATCTGCAAAATGTAATAAATAATGGAAATAATAGTAGTAGAAAACGTATTTGATCACTTTTCATTGGCCAGAAACTGGGCTGAGTAAACAAATAAGCTCTCCCTTATTTACTAAAATACACTATTATTATGCCTGTATTTATGAAGGTGTGACTTTAGCATCCAGTTTAAGTAACTTACCTAAAATCACACAAATGGGAAATGATTGAACTGAGAATAGAACTCAAGCTATCTTCTGAAAGTACTGGTCAAAATTTGAAAGGTATAAAGGGAAAGAGCAAAGGTAGAAGAGAAAGAGAAGAAGAATAAGGAATGATGCGGGGGAGAGAGAAAAAGAAAGATTAGCCAAAGCAGGAATAAAAGTGGTAGGCGAGGAAAGAGGGTTGGAGGAAGAGAAGAGAAAGCAAAGAGGAAAAAAGGGCTGAAGAGAGGGAAAAAAATACTAGAGAGAAGTTGTGAGGACTAAATGAAACATGGTTGCAAAATCATTTCACGATACATAACACAGGTTAAACAGGATTGGTACCTATCAGTGAGCATTGGAAATTCAATGTCAATATCAGTGGAGAAAATTGCTGTAAATAGGCACTATAAACCAACACAAATTAAACAGAACAATTTGACTGGTTATTTGCTGAAATTATGAGTACACTGTGTTCTGCTGAGCCCATCAACTACACACTACAAATTGTTGGAAAGGCTCCCCTCTCTGTTGAGTGTAGGAGGTGAATGAGCTCTAACAGGTGAAATGTCTTTGCCATAGCTCATTCACAAATAAAATGACAGACCAGAGGCTCTGGTTTGAGTTCACTGGCATCACACAGATCACAGCATTTCCCATGTCACATACAGCCAAGAAAGGCAGTTACTCCAGTGAGTTTACTAGGCAATTCCTTGCATTTTAGACCACCCTGAGAAGATAGAAGTGCTCTATCTTCTCCTTTTTCCTGAGAAAAGAAGCAGCTATGTTTCGAAGAGTCACTAGCAGAATCAGTAGGTGTCCACAGGTGAATGAATCTATTCATAGAAAATGACTTGCCATCCGCAGCAGCTATTCAATATAATGTAAATGAGCCATTTAAAATCAGTAAGTGCTACAAAGAATGGCCACCCCGGGGGGAACATAGGTGCAGGCTTAGGGCAGGATGTAAGAAAGATTCCAGAAGTGATTCTGAAGTTGCAGCTGGATTCACCAAAGAATCTTAAGTGCATTGGGAAAAAGGGTCTGAAAAATCCATTTCATCCCCTAAATCACAGTTTAGAAGAAATTCCATCTGAAAGGTCTATTTTGATCTCCTTCCTAGGCTAGATCCTCCAGCAGACATTCTCAGAGAGCTCTGTTCTACATTGCAGACTTTATAATAACTTCAACCTTTAAAGTTTTTGTTATAACAATTTAAAAATACTCAATATTTTCCCATATTCTGAATGCTCAGATTCAACCATTATTAAAATTTTTTCACATCTGCATTATCTACCATTTTCCTTCTCTTTCCTCTTTGATGTTAATGAAATTTTTAAAAACAAAATCTACATTTCACTTAATGTCTAAATATTTCAATAAACACATCTTAAAAATGATCGGTTTCTGAGCCAGGCATGGTGGCACATGCCTGTAATCTAAGCACTCAGGAGACTGAGGAAGGAAGATGAGTGCAAGCTGAGGCCTGCCTGAGAAACATAGGACAATCAAGGCCAGCCTCAACCCTTCTCCTTATCAAAAAATCATTTCTTCTAATCACTTTCCACCTGGGTTTTCCTCCCAAAACAGAACTTGAAAACGAAGCTTACATGCAAGTGATCCAAAGGTGTGTAGAGCTGGGAAGAGTGGAATAAAGAAGTCATGGAGGGCACCTCAAGATTGCATTATCAGAGCATCACCCTGTGGGCATGTAGGTTCTACCAAGGACCTTCCAGTAGTTTAGAATGCAGTATAGACTGTGTACTACATGGTCATAAAAGAAAGCATTTACCCACTGATTCCTATAGCTTGTGACTAGTAGGACTACTATTGTATTCTCTGACACATGGATTTGTAATGGAATGTTCCTGGTTGAACTAGACCAGCTGGGATGAGACAGAATGTCTGGAAAAGGCCCCAAGATGTCCTACCAGGGGGAGCAGAGAGATCCCTACAGTCTGAGGTTGGCAGGTGCTGTCTGTTTCTACATGCAGAGCTCTAGGTACAGAAGCAACGTCTGGAATGAAGTATGGTCTGAGATAATGTGACTCAGGACACTGATACACAAAGCAGTGCAATCATTTTGGAGGATTTTCCACCAGTCCTAAAACAAAGAAGGAAATTCTTCTCAGGTAAAATTAGCAGCTTCTTGTGAGATGATCCAAACTTCAAAAAGAAAGATTCTCAGGACTGCTTCAGGCAAGTCTCAGCATTATTTATCTCACCAAAATGATCTCAAGATGTCAGAATGCAGAGGGACTTTAGCAATCAGCCCATCATGTGCTTTTAAGTAATGCAAATTTAAAACAGCCACTGCTACAATAATAGCAATGATAGTAATAAGGATAAATCCCTAGGCTAAAAATCATCTTTAGAAACAAGTTTAGTAGTCTGTATGTTGAGCTTCTTAGGTAATTATCTCATCTGTAGCCCTGGGCTTGCAAAGTAGCATGTACAGTTACAAGGTTTGTAGCCTAATATTTAATAAAAATACTGTCGCCAAGTCCTCTATAGGGACCCCATTATTTCTAAAAATTAATTTATTCTAAAAATACTTATGGAAAGCCTATTCCAGAAAAATTGTGTATTGAGATAAACAAAAATTAAAAGGATCCCAGTCCTAAAAGTTCTTCCACTGAAAGGGAAAACTCAGACTGTTTACTAAAATTAAGTTTGCTACAAATAAATAAATAACTGCATATGTATACATGTCATAGGAGCAGTTCCCATCCTACCTGAGGCTTTCTGAGACACATTCGAGAAATAAATGGACACTGTGCAAATGAATGGGCATGTGGTTAGAAGTGAATCCCCAAGCCTAGAAAGCTGGCAGAGGGGAACCAAGGAAAATATTCTTTCGTTTGGCTTTTGTCTTGGACCTGGATAGTTCACACACTTTGCCTCAGTTTTCAGTAGTTAATAAAACTGGAGAGAATGGAATGACCACTACAGGAAAGGAGAAAGGCATAAGCAGCATCCAAGCTAGACACCCCTCTTCAGATTAGCAAAGAGATCTCCTCTGGCAACCACAGGGTACTCTGTAGAATGCCACAGGTCTAGGCTTTCCCTCCTGTCTATTGGCAGACCTGAGCTGAATCAAGACCTGAAGATCTTAGAAACTTTAAACCTGAAGATATTGTATATTCTCTTGTATCTTTTGCACATTTGAAGATTTTGGTCCCTATATGTTCTCACAGACCTGAAAGTGAGCCTGAAAATATGCATTTTTATGAGTTATTGTAACAAAGAGTTTTTTTCAGTGAAACCAACAAAAACTGACTCTAGCTCACTTAAGGTAAGAAAATAAATATTTGGGAGGTTAACAACATAGGTCACAAAATCAAAGAAAATACTAAAATTCAGGCCCTCAAAAAGGACAAGAGTTGGAACAGTACTAAAATCCTGGAGAACAAAACTTAAAGGATGATTTCTCCATAGGACAGGGTGAGAATTGGCCCCTGCTGTAATGAAAGCCTGTGGCACTGTCCTCAAGGTTGAGCTCCAACCCAAAAAAGAAAGCCTCTCTCAAGGAAAATGCTTCAATCATCTGTCCCATCAAAACTGCCAATAGTGGAATGGTAATTGATCAAAGACAACATACATTGGTGGTGTTCTACTTATGAATGTGCTTAGAATCAACCTTCCCAAGATGGCTCAAAATTCTTTCATTTTGCAGTAAACACATCCACTGCATTCCTGAAGAAATTTCTTCTTTCTATGGTTCCAAAGCACCTTAACCAAACTGGGCACCTGGCTACCTACATTCATTTGCATTTGTGGTTCTTGCTGCTTGGAATATCTCTCTTTCCAAAACCCATGGCTTGTTGTGCCCCTTGCTTTTTGCAGTTTTTTTCCTTTAATATTATCTGTATAAATCAACTGCAGCACCCCTTGATCCTCTTCCTGCTTATTATTTTCTCTATATCACTTATTACCATCCAGCATACAGTAATTTATGTGTTTATTGCTTGTCTTCCCCTTGTTAATTGTAAGGGTTGCGAGGCCAAGAAACTGTTGTATTCTATTCACTGCGTAAAGCAGTATCTAACATATTGCACGTGATCAATAAATTTCTGTTGAATCAATAAAGAAATAGATATATGAAGTTCATAAAATACCTGTATAAGAATCCTACTTCTCACCTCCTTAATGGGAATCTTCAGTGATGGAGTGTAGGAATCTTTTAACGCAACTAGTGAACCCTAAATTTTGAAAGTTGATGCTTATGAATTCTCCAAAACTGTTGCATATGCTCTTCCATAACAGCCTCCATGGATATTTCCTGACCGGTCTCCCTCACCCTTCCTCTTGCCACCCTCCATGTAGGTCTTGTCTTAGACTGAGTGACTATCCTTCCAAAATTCACCCCTCCTCCCAAGCCACTCAGTGACCTATCAGGTCATCTGTGTTTTCTGAATACAATCTAATTCGTTCTGTTCTCTTGTAGAGTAATCTTGGTTCTAACCAACAGCTCTCCAAAGACCTTGCAGAGCTGTTCAAAAATTTGTTCCTGCACAGTGAAATTCTGCTCTTTTTTGTGTGTGTGCTGTCCCTTGGAATGTTCTAAAACATTATAATGTCATCATGCTCTTCAGGTACATGATCTCAGAGTAGAAAATGCATCCTGCAGTGTCTCTGTTCTGAGTGGCTCTGTGAAACAACAAACAAACATGTGTTAGGAACCACCTCTAGCTGACTTGTGTGGAAGGCAAAGAGCACAAAAGAGTTTACTGAGGGGGTGGGAGGGCATAAAGGGAGGATGTCAGAGTGTGTGCTGTTTAAGAGATTATGACAACAAAAAGAATGCTTTCTAACCCAAGTGTGGAGGCGCATGCCTGTAATTCTAGCACTCTGGAACAGTAAGGCAATAGAACTGCAAGTTCA
Organism: Capromys pilorides; assembly: GCA_004027915.1. Lineage (NCBI taxonomy): Eukaryota > Metazoa > Chordata > Mammalia > Rodentia > Capromyidae > Capromys > Capromys pilorides. The sequence continues at coordinate 5,211 of PVKN010011052.1, forward strand.
AGCACAGCCTTGTCAATGTAGTGATTTAGTAAGACCCTGTTTCAAAGTAAAAAAATAAAAAGTGCTGAGGATATGATTCAATGTAAAGTCGCTGAGTTAATCCATGGTAGAACACACAAACACATACACACACATGCACATACACACACATGCACACACACACACACACCTATTAGAGTTCTATATAGTGTGCAGATTGTATTTTAACCTCAATGGCCTGGTTTATAGTTCATTAGCTGAAAGAAAAAAAATAGTGCTTTAATATACATATTCATTATAGACATATTATGCAGATGATTCATGTTAGCTGTTTTACTATTTTCAAAATTTGGAAAAGCAAAGTTAGCAAAATCAGTAGCTCAGTTTCCTACAAATTAATTTGCTTGCTGATTGGTTCACAGAACCATCATGCTTGGCATGCTAATAGTACCCTTAAAATGTTCACAGCTTAGTCCTTGAGACCTGTGAATAAGTTATATCATAAGAGGCAAATGTGGCTCAGTTAAGGAACTTGAAGAGGGTAGAATATATGTTAGCTAGTGGATCCAACATAATTACCAATTTCTTCAAAATCAAAGATCTTTTCACAGGTTCAGGCAGATGTGATAAAGACTGAGTTGTGATAAAGAACGGAGATTCAAGATTGTCGGTTTTACAGATGAAGGAAAGACAAATGAGCTTCAGAATATGAGGGTCCTCTAGATGTTGGAAAAGGCTAGAAAATCATTCTAGCCTCTACATTTCCTAAAACCCAGATATCCCAACACTTTTGTTTAGCCCTGGGGTAAGAACTGTGTCAGATTGTCAAACACATAAGAGGATAAATTTGCATTGTGGAAATCATCAAGGGTGTGGTAATTTATTATATCAGGAGCAGAAAATTGATACAGACAAGATCAAGCACGTTCAGTGTGGGCTTTGCTGATGACCCATTACTATTACGGACTACTGGACTATATATATAAAGCTACATTCTCTTAGTTCAATGAGAAGAAATATTTGTACTAATAGTGTTTAGAAAAGATAACATGTCTGTATCTTGCACTCTGAACAACTACTATGAATACTATATGCAATGTATTAATTATTGTAACTGTCCTACTAACTTGTTGTGAAACTGTCTCATTGTTATTTCTTTCTCATTAAAATTAATAAAATTAAAAAGGAAAAGAAAACTGATACAACAACTGATCCTGCTTTAGGGACACACATCATGGAAGTGGTGTGCTGTGCAGTGTGATTTTTTTTTTTTTTTTTTTTTTGTCTTTTTGACACAGGGTCTCTCTAGGCAGTTCAAGCGACCTTGAGCTCACTTTTGTAGCCCATGCTGGTCTTGAACTTGCACTGATCCTCCTGCCTCAGCCTCCCAAGTTCTGAGATTACAGGCATGTGCCACCATGCTTGGCTGTGCAGTAGGATTTTGGAAATATCACTATAAAGAAATTTATTGATACATTTTTGTGTCAATCTATTAGAGAAGTTATTTTGTAATCTGAGAAACTACTTTGAAGATCACAATATGTAACATGATAGTCATTGTTAATTTCTTACCATCTTACTTTGAGATTCTGTATTAATTGGTAATAATTTATACACCTTACCTGAACCCAAAATCGAAGAAGCTATTAATTAATTAACTACATACATATACTTATATATAGACATAGTTACTGGACAATTGAGAGCTTCAATGTTAAATATGGATTGGCTAATGAATTATTAATAATTTAATTTAAGTATGATAATAGGGTTTTTTGAATGACTTTGTCTTAAAGACTACATGCACAAATATTTATGAAAAATGTCTTAATATTTAAGTTTGTAGGGATGCTAGAGTTTGCCTCTCAGACACACCTTGTCCTTTACCTCCCTTCTAGGACTGAATGATTCATTATCATCTGCTGAGAGGCTTGGTGACTGCCAACTCAGAGCTCAGGTCCTCTGAGCAATCTAATTTCTTTCATCCTTTACAAGTATCAGTCCCAAAAACAGCACTCTATATATTCTCTACACATTAATCTCTGTCTCTGAGTTCACTTTCTTGAAATTTTAACTAACAATGATGTCAGTAACAATAACATTAATAAAAATACCAATGGCAAAATAATAGTCCATATTTGGAGGCATATCACATGGAGATCTTTTCTCTCTCTCTCCCCCCTTCTTCCCTCCCTCCCTCTCTCCTTCCTTCCTTCCTTCCTTCCTTCCTTCCTTCCTTCCTTCCATCCATCCTTCCTTCCTTCCATGGGGAACAGCTGAGCTCAGCTGAGCCAGAGGTCAGTGAATTTCTTGAACTTCCCAGGATTAGAGAAAAGCCAGTTCCAGCAACATGGAAGGCCGGAGGTAGACCCTATAAACAAGCTGGCTTCTAGCTCAGTTACATATTAGCAGGTATCCCACCTTGGTGTCTCTCCCTGTTAGCTACAGCACAGATAGCTCTGAGAAAGTTTCACTTTCACTGATAGCTTGCACTTTTGACTCTGTTGTGAGCTTCCCCTCCTTTTAATGTGTATAAATAAAGATGCAGACTGTGCTGGGTTGTTGATCTTTCTCCATCAGAGAGCTGAACACTCCTGGTCCCAGATTTTCTTTGTTCATGTGCCTTGTCCTTTCTTAATTCTTATAATCCTTTCTCAGGACCTCTGCCAGCTGCAGAGGACACTTTCCTTCCTTTTGAGTTTCTAGATTCACAGAGCCTTCAAATCACTCAGTACTGGTCACACTGCCACAATGGGTGGATTCTGGCACCTGTACCCCTTTGTCATTACTCCCTCTACTTCAAGAGGCAATCTCTGCTGATCAAGATGGTGAGGAGAGAAAATTGTAATCTGTTCACTTCCTTAGGACATTTCAATGTATCTGTATATTTCACATCTTTTAATTTTCAGCTTTCTTCACCCAGTTCCTCCAAAACCTATTGCAGAGATCATAAACATATGACCCTTGGGCTGACTACAATTGACAGATAAGCATTATGAGAATGGGACAGTGATGGGTTTTTTTTTAAAAGTTAAATCTGTATCCTTTAAAGAAGAAGTGTATATGACAGAACACTTTCATTGTTTGTTTTGACTGATCTTCTTGCACCTAATCTATTCAGTCTGTCTGCATGTCCTGCCTGATCTTTCTAGACAGCTTGAGCTTCCAACCACTAGTCTTCATGATGGAAAAAAATAAAACAAGTCTTGAGCACAGAGAACATGCTTATTTAAATTGAAAAGCTAGAGAGTTGAAGAATAATGAACATTTACGTTTATAACTAATATCAACAATACATTCATATCTCAAAATATTTTGTTAGTCAAATGGAAAGATAAAAAAGCAAAAGATGTATAGGTAATTTGTAAGCAGGGGTCCAGAGCCCTGAAATGTCCCACTCAAGTTTAATAACAACAGATCTGCTATGTGAATGCAAATCTTTATGGTGACATTCTATATTACATATTCTGTGACAACCATCCCCATTTAAATTCTGCCTCCCTCTCACCCTCAACTGTCAAATTATGTAACTTGCTCTTGCCTTTAACTGTCTTGCTCACTTTGTTCTGAGTGCTTTAATTTGTTATCTTTCCTTCTACTTTCTTTCTGTCTTTGCTACTGATCTCTATAGTCAGTAACCTAATTATCCTCCAAGCAGGTGCTAAACTCTATCTTCTTATGCTTTTTACAAAAGGCTCTTGTCACTTCTTCAAGCTTATCCTTCTCTACCAACCCATTATCTGCAGAAATTCCTCAAGAATCCTAGGTTTGCTTCATTTTTCCCCTCCTTGGATCATCTTATTCACTGTGATAGGTTCAATTATAACTTATATGGTGACTGGTCACCTTTGTTATTGTCTACCTTAGCAAGAATTATTTCTTTGTTTGCTTGCTTTGTCAAAGTACTTTCAGGTGTCTCAAAGATATCTCAAGGAATATGACTTACTAATGACCCTTCTCGACTAAATTTGAACTATTTTCTCAGTAATGGCCACTGCCAATTATCTATCTATCAGAAAAAAAAAGAAGGCTAGGCATCAACTTCTCTTTTTTACATATTCACAAATATAAGGCAATGATCCAATGAGGGCCACTCAGAAATAGCCATCCTGATTCTTGTGCTTCTCATTATAAAATGTTGGCGTTTTGGTTTTCTGATAAGGTATCATTCAAGGAGTAGGACATTAGCAGTTTGGATTTTAGAATCAGGCTGAGAGGGAAAGTGCCTTGGGTTGTTATGACTCTTTAATGACACCACAATGACTCCTCAGGATGACAGTCACTATCATGAATCTGACACTCCCAGCTCCAGATCCCTGCCACTCTTTGTTATGGAGAACTCAGTTTTAATAGTCTGGGTTCTTCCTCTAGAGAAATATAACCAATAGGAGATAACACACACTCACAGAGGAAGAAATTTACTATCAAGACTTGTCTCACATGACTATGGATATGAAGAAGTCCATGATCTGTAGTCTGCAAGCTGGAGACTCAGGAAAACCAATATCATTGTTCTAGATCAAGTCTAACTGTCCATTCACCCCCCCCCCAAAAAAAAAAAATTGTCCCAGCTCAAAAACATGCAGACAGAGAGGAAATTCTTTTATATAACTTTTGTTCTTTTCAGTCCTTCGATGGATTGGATAAGGCCTGCTGACATGAGGATGAGGAATCTGCTTTCTTCAATCTACTAAGTCAAAATATTGTCATTCAGAATTGCTCTCACAAACACACTAAGAAATTGATTTTAAACCATGCATAACAGTACACCCTGTACAGCTGGAGTCTTAGCAGTCTGGAAAGCTGAAACAGAAGAATTACAAGTTCAAGCCCAGCCTGAGAAATTTAGCAACACCTTGTCTCAAAACTAAAAAAATTTTAAAGGTCAAGGATATAGCTCAGTGTCAAGGCTCTGGGTTAAATCCCTAGCATTATCAAATAACCAAAAGTTTCACAATATTTGAGCACCCCATGGCCCAGTACAATTGGCATGTAAATTTATCCATCACATCAGCTAAACATCGCTATTTGCTCTTCTTTTGGTCTGGTCTTGCTGATTGATCAGCTTTAACCTATATAAACACAAGGGAGCAAACATTGCTTCTCCTCGCTTACAACAAAAGATCTGCCCATTTCTGGCAGCAGCGCTATGCCTAACCATTAGCCTTTGTTGGAAGGCAAGAAGACCATCACAAAAAATAGCACTTCCAATGATTGATTCCATAGAACACTAGTGCCAGAGATTCCTGGAATGGTAGTGGTTTCTTAACAATTGAGTGTTAGATAGATCCCTGAAGGTGTCTTCCAGGCTACACACCATATCATCCCAAATTTGGCAGCCTCTGACAACACTGATTCTCCAGAAGCTTCCATGGCTCTAAAACCCAAGCCTCATTCCCCTGGGTGCTCCAGAGAATCTCAAAGAATGGAATCATGGTCTTGTTTGAACTCTGATCCTTTCTGAACTTCAGGGTGCTCTTCCAAGCTAACATGTTGTTGATAGACTTCAGTTTGCTTGTAGATAGTAGAAAACTGAGTGCTACAGTAAACAAAAGTTGTTCTTCTGTAGGCAGTCAGGCCTGCTGCTTTTTCTTTCACATTCACAGAAGTCAATCTAGCAAGAATTTTTCCATGTGTGAACTGGCACTCTGTTTCGATTACCTCAGAGTCCTTGATTTGAGACCCTTCATTCCTGAGTATTTTTTGTTTCTAACAAATACAAAGAATCTATCTGAGTGGTACCTGGGAAAGGTATATTATGCTTCCAGACATTGTATGCAAAAGAAATGGGGAACATTTCTTTTGGCATGTAATGTAGCCTAATCACAAGGGTGATAGCCCATAAATTTTGTAGATGTTGTCCTTGATCAAGGGGAGATTATATAAGACATGCACACTGAAGTTTGAGATCTTTTCTGTGTTATTTTATTGGTACATTTTAGGTACATGTAACTAAAACATTCATCATAGAGTATTTATACCTGTACATAATCTTTTTTTTTTTTTAA
>PVKN010011052.1:11297-22135 GCA_004027915.1 Capromys pilorides
TTATTTATTTATTTATTTATTTGTTTGCTTGTTGTGTTTGTTTGTTTCTTTATTTATTCATTTTGTGGCTGGCTCAGCCTGCCCTGGTGGTGGCGCTGGCGCAGCATGTGGTGCCGGGGATCGAACTGCAGTCCCCGCAGTTGCCTGAGCCCTCCTAAGCAGGCGCTTTAGACCACTGAACCATCTCGCCGGCCCCACCTGTACATAATCTTGCTGCTTCTTTTTATCACACTCCCCTTCCCTTCCTGTCCCTCAAATAAACTTTGCTTCCATTTTTCTATTATTATTATTTTAAATATATTTGGTACAGTGTCTCCCTGAGCAGTGCTGACTCATAGTGATCCTCCTGTTTTCAACCTTCCCAGTGCTGGGATTATAGGTATGTAGCAGCAAGCTCAGTCTCAGTAGCCAGCTCAGCATGCCCAGGGATGGGGCTGATGCCACAGGTGGTGCCAGGGATCAAACCTTGGTTGCTGTGTTTGCCTAAGCAGACAGTCCACTGAGCTATCTCACTGGCTCTCTTTCTATTATTTTTTATCTTATGCCTCTTTCCTTTCCTCTTACCTCTCTCTTGTTCCCTTTCTTATTTGAACATTTCTTTCTCATTGCCAAATATCTATTATACATTTTTTAAACTTTATTTATTTATGTTATGGCTGGCTCAGCCTGCCCTGGGAGTGGGGCTGGTACAACATGTGATGCCCAGAATCGAACCATGGTCCCTGCAGTTGCTTACGCTTTCCTAAGCAGGAAGTTTAGACCACTGAGCTATCTCACCAGCCCTCTATTACACATTTTGGTCTGAAGGTTGAGATCTTGAAGGCCTGTTACCATCTAGATTGGATTTGTGAATTACCATTCTGTAGGCTCTAAAATCCTCGATAATAAAGAAATTTGAATAGCTTTGTTTTGTCTATAGTTCCCCAAGTTAATTTGAACATATGAAAATTACATGTGAAAATCTTATTTTCACATAGCACTTATCATCACCCTTGAAATTTCTATTCTGCAACTTCCACAATTTGGGATACATTAGAATAGAAAAAGTTTATTGTGAAGTTAGTACAGTTTCATACCTTGCCACTGCTCATTAGCTTCAGTTTAGACAAATTCTTTGGCCTTGTAGGGCCTTGAAAAAATAGGTGTGGACTATATGTACTTGCTTGTTAAGACTGTATCACATTGCACCAGAAATAACAAGCTGCTTTAAGTAGTTGCATTTACTGAGGTTGGTGGTGCGCACCTGTAATTCCAGGACTTGTGGGATAGAGGCAGGAGGATCATTGCAGGTTCAAGTCCAGCCTGTGCTACAAAGTGAGCTCAAGGCTAGCCTGAACTGCATAGCAAAACCTGTCTCATAAAGACCAAAAACAACCAAACAAAAACAAGTGCATCCAACCTGTGACCCCTGAGCTGTACATAGCCCTGGACATCTACTAATGTGCTTTGCAAGATTATAAACTTTTAAAATGATAGCATGTTGGTATTTCTCATGATGCAATTGAATTTGTCTTCAGCAGAGACTGTATAGATGACAACAGCCCCTGTGTAGGGAAGAGTGTAGCGCCAATACCACCTCACATGCCTAGTACACAGTCAAGTAAGCCCACATATATGGGGTATTACCCATGAATGATGTGTGTTTGGGGAGCACAGATGGTGATTCCTGCTAACAGCATTCCTTCCTACATATGTACATGGCTGTAAAGACAGACGTTTATTATTCTTAAGCAGGCATATAACATTTAATATAACATTTAATCATTAAAACTTGGAGTGTTATGTTACATGCAGCATAAAATAAGTTAAAATATAAAGAATAAAACTTTGTTCCTTACATACATTAACTATATTTCCTGGATGTGGCCCAAAACATTTCCTCTTCATTCACTGGGGGCAAGAAAGCCAAAAACTTGGATAGGGCATGTCCAGTGCAGGTTAGACGTCCAAGAGCATTTCTAAAAGGTTTATTACCTTTCTGGGCTCCACTTTTATATGTTAAAGTTTATAGAAATGATATACTTTTGATTTTAATGTGTATAGACTTGCTAGAGATCAGACTTAAAACATCATAACAACTTCAAGCTGTATTTTTAAAAATTACAATTGAAAGTAAAGAACACTTATTTATTCTACCCATGATAATTAATTTATGTTTAAAAATTTATTTATCCACACTTTCAAAACAATGAATCTAGAAATTAATTATTAACATAAATATGTAAAGACTTTCTATGTTGTTTTCTAAACTACTAACGTAATTGGAAGTTATTGTGTACACTGAATTTGTTACAATTGATTGGAACATCACAAAAGCATTACCTGGAGCTACTGTACTTAATTCAAGTAAAGTAATATGAAAAGCCTTCAAACAGAAAATGGAAACATAAACTACTTAATACCTTTGGAACAGGTACCAAGTATTAGAGACGAAACACACTCAGCTTAACCTACAAAGCAATCTGTCTACACAATAAGTCTAAGGCACAGTTACTTAAAAGGTATAAAATGACAAAAACTTGTGGTACTATTTAAATACTATAATGATTGTGTGACTTCCAGCCAAGCATCTATGTATTCTTAGTCTCAACTTGCTCATCAATAAAACAGAGATAAGAATAGTATCTGCATCAAAAGAATATTGTGATGATGAAATAAAATTTAATGTAATGTGCTACCTACAAAGTGCAACATTATTATACAAGTTCAAGTTTCAAATTGATCTCAATATTTTTATTATGTGTTTTGTGTTTAAATTCCTAATGGAAGTTTGACACTTTTTTTTTAAGCCAAGACTTGAACTCAGGCTCTTTCCACCATCTTTTTGTGTCACCATAATGGTGCGCATGAATGTCCTGGCTGATGTTCTCAGGAATATCAACAATGCCAAAAAGAGAGGCAAATGCTAGGTTCTCTTTAGGACATGTTGAAAAGTCATTGTCCAATTTCTAACTCTGATGATGAAACAATGCTACACTGGCGAATCTGAAATTATTCATGACCACAGGGCTAGAAAAATCACTGTGAACCTCACAGGCAGGTTAAACAAGTGTGGTGTGATCAGCTCCAGGTTTGATGTGCAGCTGAAAGACCTGGAAAAATGGCAGAATAACATGCTCCCATCTGTCAGTTTGCTTTCATTGGATTAACAACCTCAGCTGGCATCATGGATCACGAAGCACGACAAAAACACACAGGAGGAAAATTCTTTTTCTAAGGCTGTAAAACATATAAACAAAATGCCTCGGGGGAGGGGGGGACTTGAACTCAGGACCTCATGCTTGCCAGGCAGGCATTGTGCCTTTGAGCTATAACCCCAGCCCCTTTGTACTGACTTGAAAAACTCAGAAAGCCTTACACAGAAAGATGTGCTGTACAGCTTTAGAGAAGCAGCATTATTGTTTTATTTAATGTTATTAAGCACTGACAGAGAGGAGAAAAGTGTGGAGAATGTATTACTCATTAACAAAATTCTTCCTAAATGGAATCCATTGCAATGTATCCCATGAGGCATCTGAGGTCTTTAGGGACACAAAATAATTTATTGAAACTTCGGTACAAATTGAAACTCACATTTGGTGCAATGCATTAGGCGTGTACAGATCATTTATTCATGCTCTTCACTGATGGAATTGCACAGATCACTTTTATTATACAAATGCTCCTTCAGTGATTAAAATTACTTTTCTCTGGCACATTGATGGGAAAGGAATAAAAAGAAAGTGAATAAGAAATGCAACCTGCCCTGATAGATAAATTGTATAGATTCAAGAACAAGGAAAACGGTGTGTGTGTGTGTGTGTGTGCTATCATTTTAAAAGTAAAATGCATTCAAAACTGCTGGTGTTTTTCTCCTCAACAATGAAAGGCACAGAATGAGACATTCACCAACAGTAATTTCATCAGCATGCCATCAGTGGGGCTGGAATGAATGGTAAACATTTCTCTTGCAGAAACTTGAATAGGATATCATTTTGCTATTAGTTCTGCAAACATAGCTAGGAGAGCCAGTGCTTATTCTAAACAGCATGTCAGACTTTCATAAGGGCACCAACAAATAGAGAAAAAAACTCTTGCAATTTTGGTTTTACTAGGAACTACAATGTACCTGGTCCTTTCCTGAGCACTATCAAAGATTAAAGAAAAAGACATTAATACTTCCGACTGCCACTACATGAGGCTGTATTAATTTTTGCCCTCTATGTTTTAAAAGGGCTGGTCCTAGCATTTTGATAGTGCATAAAACATAAGGTTCGAGTCACTCTAAGCTCCAGGAAATGTGACTCTAATGCTTGATATATAAACTTGGATATGCTTCCTAACTTTTCAAAGATTTCAAGTTATTTGTAAAATGGAAACAAAACTATCTATATTTTGCATTAATGATAGGATAATGTTTATGAAGTAATTAACTCACTATCTTACAGACATGCAATGATAGTTGTTCATACTCCTTTTCGTGTCTGTCTTTGTTTTTCTCCAACAGCAGCCTATGACATAAAAGTTTTGGTGCAAAAGTTTACTTGGGAAGTGGTTTCAAGAAACAGAGTAGTGAGCTAAGACAAAAAAGAAGGAAAATAATAAGTCAGCAAACTAAAGTTGTTGTGTAGGTAGCTGCTGCAGATAACATTAGGAAGGTTCAGTCCAATTGAGGAACTCTGAGATACTGAGTAGAACAACTCAGAGTTATTCCACCACAGAATCAAATGAATTAAGGTATTTATCCACTCATTCTCCACTCTTACTTCAGAGGTCTTCACATTTCTGCTTGTGTAGGCAGCCTTGACCAGATCTACTCCCACATGTAGAAAAATAACGCGAGGCTGAGAGAATTCAAGCATTTTCAGGAGGCAGATTTAGACAAGAGAGTGCTTGGGAGAGATAAGCAGAAAGCCAACAGTATCTTCACAACCAAAACTTTTTGGAACTTCCCTGGTTCCCTGGCTCTTCAGTTCTCACTGCTTTGTGAGATTTTTGTAGTAGAGACAAAATCTTCTCAAACTGTATTTTTACGCATGTTTAAATCTGAAAATTTAGGCTGACAGGATAAGAACATACACTATCTGGGTAAAGTGGCTTTGAAATTTGAGGTTGGGCATTTCAGACTTCATATGGAATTCATGTGGGGAAATTTGATGCATGTAGCAAAAAGCATAAATTGAATGCAATCTAGAAGGTTAAGGTGTCAAAATTGGTGCAGTGATGTTTTCTAAGAAGTGAAATGGAGTCTCTGCTGTGGTTTGTGTTTAAAAGTCTACCCAAAGTCATATGCAATGTTAGGGCTTTTTCAGAGAAGGCTGAATCTAGACCGTGTGAGACTGGGATTAAGAGTGTATGATCAGTTTACTGATTGGCCTGGCAACCCACTAATCCCAGCAGCTTAGGTAGAATATAACAATGGCAGAAAGATGCTATTAAAGTTGATAGTTGTTGATTTTGCTATCTTCTGCCCACACAAACTGTAATCCTATTCAAAGCCACTCTACCCTAGAGCCAATTAGTTATGGACTGAAAGCTCTACTGTGAGTTAAGTAAACCTTTCTTTACTCAACTTAGGGCACCAGGTATTTTGTCTCAGCAATGAGAAAAGCAACTAAGACACAATTTGGTACTGGGAGTGGGACCATTGCTGCGACTATACCTGACCATGTGGTCCACGAATAGCTTGTAGGATTTGGAAAGGTTTGGAGATACAGGCTGGAAAAACAGTGCTGGGCTGTCTTAGGCTGTTCTGTATGGGAGATTCTGGTCAGAGCTCTGAAGATTAGAAAGTCAGTAATGACTATGCTCAGGAGGTTTCTGCTGGGAAGAAGGGACACATTGGTTGCTGGACTCCAGGTGATATGTACTATGCCTTAGCAGAAAGTTCATTTACATTTTGCCCATGTCAAGATAATTTTCCTGAGACTGAGATAAAGAGCAGAAAACTAACTAATTTTCCAGAAATAATTTTAAGGTAGTCTAATGGTGAGGTCGTGGCATGAAATTGTTGGGTACTTTCAGTCAGACCTATGTTAACAATCAAGAACAAAGAGCCCACAGAATGATTTAAGACGTTTTGAATTTGGCTAGAAAGGAAGCTTCAGTAAATCTGTGCATTGCAAAAATAGAGCAGAAGAGATCTTGCTTGATGAGAAGGAACAGAACTATATAAAAATGGCCTGAAGACATCACAAGAAGAGGGAGAACTCCACCTTGGTCAGCATCAAAATTGTAAAAGTGACAGCCTGTGCTTTGAGCAGAAAGCCACAGAGCACCATGCTCAGAAGGGCAGAGGCATGGAGAATCTGTTCCTTGGAATTGGATTCAGAATGCTCAGTGATCCTGGCACTCAGCCTCTAGAGAGAGGGAAGCCTGGGTATAGCTCTAGCTAGCAGCAGGCCTTGGCCTCATATGCAGCACTTTTAGTTTGAAGTCAAAGGTACAGTGGATACCCCAGAAGTTTGGAGAAGTCAGAAATGTGGATTGTCTGAGGAAAACTGTAAAGAGGGTATAGAAGTGGTCTAATAAAGAAGCCATGGGAGCCACAATCACTAGAAGTGCCATAGGGGCAGAGCCACCCAAGCCCTTTGGAATTCACATCTTGCCACACATTGCCTGGGGTGTTGCACACAGAGCTATAAGATTTAATGTTTGTCCTGTTGGATTTTGGATTTGCTTTGGTCCCATTCCTCAGTATTTCTATTTGTAATTTTTGGAATATAAATACCTACCTTGTGCAATTGAATGTTGGAAGTATTTAAATTTCTTTTTATTTGAACAGGGAATGACAGCTAAAAGTTTACCTTAAATCTCAAAGCAGAAGCGAGGCATGATGGTACACACCTGTAATCCCAGAAATTGGGAGGCTAAGGCAGGAGAATCGGTACAAGTTCAAAATCAGCCAGGGCTATAAAAGTGAGCTCAAGGCCAGCCTAAACTGCATAGCGAGACCCTGTCTTAAAAAGAAAAAAAAAATCTCAAAGGAGACATGGAACTTGGACTTTTCAACAAAGCTAACACTGTTAGGACTTTGGAAACTCTTAGAGAGGACTAAATGTTTTTTTTTTTGTTGTTTGTTTTTTTGTAAAGGAATGTACAGGAATTACTGGAGAGCAAGGAACAGAATGTAAGGGTTTGTGTCCAGATGGCTGCCAAAACCTCACAGTCTTAGATAGGGTTTTTCAAATGTGGCTGAATCTAGACTGTGATTCTGGGTCTAAGGGTGTGTGATCAATTCATTGATTAGTTTGACATCTCCCTAATCCCAGAAGCCAGTATGAAATGGGCAAAAAGATGCTGTTAAGGTCACTTGTTTTTTTGTTTGTTTGTTTGTTTTATTTTTTGTAGTTTAAATTATGGCCAGCTCAGCCTGCCCTGGGGGGTGGCACTGGCTAAACATGTGGTGTCTGAGATTGAACCACGGTCCCTGCAGTTGCCTAAGCTTTCCTAAGCAGGTGCTTTAGATCGATGAACCATCTCGCTGGCCCCAAAGTCAGTTGTTCTTGCTGTCTTTTCCCTTTCATCAACCATTCACCTCTGCAATGCTACCTCATCCTCTACTAAAATCTTTATAAACTGCAAGCTAAGTAAATCTTTCCTCCTTTAACTTTGGGTATCAGGTACTTTGTCTCAGCATTGAGAAGAGTAACTAAGACAGCCCCCAACTTACAAATATTTGAGTTCTGAACTCAGAGACACAGACCTTACATTGTGAACATCCACGTGAAGAAATAACGGAAGCAGCTCCTATGTCTGCCAGACATTGTCACAGCTGTGTTGTTGTATGTTTGATATACAATGGTGTAATGGCTGATACATTGTGCGTCAGCTTGGCTAGATCTGCTCTATGGTTCCATGCCCTGGAACATGGGAGGCCCCACCCTTTTGGGTGGGGAGGGCCGTGCCATAGGGCATAGAGGGGCTTCCCTTAGGGTGGGGAGGATCAGGCCCAGGGTGCTTTAGCACTTAAAGGGTATATAAAAGGGTTGAGGAAGGCTTCTGCATGCCACCTCCTTGGAGGAGCTTGATCAATGCAGCCCAGCCACTTCAGTGGAGCTTGGATATATGCCCCAGGTGCTGCTCCTTCTGCTGCCATAAACTACTGCCTTTCGCCTTAAAGCCCGTCGAGTATAGAATAAAACCTCCACTAACTGTGAGCTAAATAAACCTTTCCTTCCTTCGAGTGTCAGATATTGTCCCAGCAACAAATAAAATGTAAAATGGGATAGTTGTCAGCACTACAGTTCTCAATCAGATCCAGGATTTCCAGAAGAGGAAAAGCAGTGGTGATACAGATGAGTTACAAAGCAGTAACTCTGGAAAAAAAATGACAATAATTGAGAGATTAGACTGAAAAGATGATATATGTTGCTCATTCTTAAAACATGAGCACAGCTGTGGCATAATTCTAAAGAGCAAGGACAAGATCATGGAACATGTGAAGTGTGCTGTGCCAACGAAATCACCCTGTCACACTTCGGAGTGAATCTGACTTACAAACATTCTCCTGGAACAGAACTTGTTTGTAAGTTGGAGACTTATGAGTAAGTTATGACTTAGGACATTTTGTCACCGAGAAACTGTTGAAATACCAAATGCTTTTGTATACTATTAATTTTACTTATTCTCTTTTTTGTCTGCATGTAACAAACTTTTTATCTTTTAAGCACAAGATTTGTCTTTGGTTCAAACACAGAAATATAACTCTTCTGGCTGCCAATCATCAAGTTCCGGTACTGTACCCACTGAGGGATGAACATGTGCAGCAACTATCACACACTTTTGTTGATTCCTTTCCACAGTTACAACTTCTTCCTTTCTATAAACCTTCTCCAGAACTATAAGAGCTGGATTGCCAATGGAGAGCCAGAACTGTGGGTGCCCAGCAGATTATAGTGTCTCAGAGCAGACCATAAACAATTGTAGGTGCATTGATACAAAATCCTAGCTTCTTGATGAAAGAGGGGGACACACATTGACATGCAATTCATGTTCCAGGCTCCCAATAGTGTCACACCAAGACTGCCAATTCATTTGTACTTATAGCTTAGATCTCTTCCACAAGGATTTGGGTATATTTTCCCAATGGCCCTTACGGTAATGTCTGCTCCCAAGCCTTTGGCACTACAAGACAGTGGTGTAAGCTTTAGGCAGCAGAACTTAGTGGGAAGATTTAGGTTCCTAGGACCATGCCTTTGAAAGGGGTTATGAGACTCAGTCTCTTCTACTCTCTTTTTCACTTCCCAACCATGGGGTAAAATGGGTTTCCAATGTCACATGTTAATGCATGATATGTTATCAGGCTTCAGAAGCAAAAGCAGTGTGGCCATTCCATCATTTACTAAAATATCCAAAACTAGGAGCCCAGATAAACCTTTCTGCTTAGGTTGATAATCTCAGGTATCTTCAGTAGTAGAAAGCTGGTTATTGCATCATCCTTACTGTTTCCCTCATCCTTTTATAAATTTCCACCAGGAGAGCTTCCTTCCTAAAGCTGCTTGCACTTTAGCCTGGCCTAAGACAACACAAACTAATAGTTATTTTATTAAAAAACAAAACAAAATAACTTCTAGTGAAATACAGCTCATTAATGTCCTGAAACATAACAGAAAGTGATAGTCTCATTTTTGTCAATGAGATTTCTGCAGGAATTGAGCTGTGACTTCAGCTGGCCTCATGAGGCTCCCTCAGACACCTCAGATACTTTTAGGACTTGAGTTATGGGGCTCAGGCAATCTTTTCATCATAACCTAGGGGAGATAAGGATTCAACATGAGCTCCTATACCCAGGTTCCTTATCTTGGGAAAAAAAAAGAACTCTTCTGCAAGAATACCACACCTGGAGAGCTCAGATCAGAGATGAAGAGAAAGAGAGAGAGAGAGAGAGAGAGAGAGAGAGAGAGAGAGAGAGAGAGAGAGAGAGTCTAGATGCTTTTGGGCCCATGAGGTTAGTTATCTTAAAGAACAGCACTCTTTCTCCATTTGGTGGGTAAGTCAGCCAATAAATACTCTATTGTATAAGTGGGCATGGCTTCAGTTTCTGTCACTTAAAACAGAAAGGTGCTAGATCAGACTAGCATCTGGGGTAACCAATAGAGCTAAGACTTTATGCCTTTGCCACTTAATTAGCCAGATGGACAGGTTGGAGCAATTAGATCATATAATTTAATTGCTCTCATTCATATAAATAACACAGAGACTATGCTGAGCTTTCTAATCTGTGCCTTTTAGAATTAGAACTCATATATAGTTTAAAAAGACTGTTTATTTTCTTCAGATATTTTCTTTCTAGCTTAGAAATACAACTTGTGCTCTGTATGGAGCCACATGCCTATAATCCCAGGACTCTGAAAGGCTGAGTTAGGAAGTTTACAAGTTCAAGCTCAGCCTAGGGAATTTAACAATTTAGCAAGATCTTGTCTTAAGAAGAGGTTCAGAAGAGTTGGGGATGTAGCCTAGTGCTAAGACTCTAGCTTCAAACCCCAGTACTCCAAGAAAGAAGAAAAGAAAGAAAGAAGACAAAGAAATACAGTACATTCTGATTTATAATAGAAAGATTATATATATAAAAATATTTTTATACCCCTATATTATGTTTTTAATAATTAAAACTCATTTTTTCTGAATACCAAAAGCTTTTCTCTCACAGGCCAATGATAAGGAATCACCCAGAGAGAATTTGGAGACTATGCTTAGAATGCCTCCATTAAAAATTATACTTTTCCCTCAGATATAGAACAATAGCATAAAAACTCATTTCATCAAGGAAAAAAATGGTGTTAGTGGCATAAACTAAGGCTGATAGTACAAAGATTACTTCCTACAAAAGTTTAGCTCACAGATACTCTGAACCGTTA
>PVKN010011053.1:8620-22138 GCA_004027915.1 Capromys pilorides
ACACACACACACACACACACACACACGGGATAATCAGTAGAAATTCATAGCAAGAACTAACGCGTTTCATTCCATCCCTCAATAAAAATGTGACTTCTGAAGTTCCTATTTTATGACGCCAGAAGGTGACCAGAGGGAACTCAGGATAGCAAAAGGCAAATAAATAAGTAAATAAATAAATACAAATTATGTTTTTCCCCTTGCTTGCAGTTTCCACCCTCCTTCCCATAGGTGCGGTCACGAGCCAGCTAAAGGAGACAGACAAACGAAAGGAGGCTCAAATCACTTCTGCAAAAGAAGCTAAAAGGGGAGTGGGCGGAATCCTTCAGCCCCTGCCCGCAGCGCCGCACGCCACAAGCCCCGGGATTCACATTCCAAATTTCCCAGGAGGCAGACTCGACGGGGCACCAGCTGGCGCCGCGAGCTGGCACCCACTCCTGCAGGGGCTTCACCTCCCCCCGCGCAGCTGGTGACCCGGCTCCGAGCGCCCCCGCTAACAGCATCAAAGGAGCGCCCGCGCCAGGTATCGGTCCTCGGGATCTTGAACTTCGCCGCCTGATTACTTTCAGGCAAACCTCTGCGAGTGCTGGAGGAAAGGGCGCTCCCCAGGGAGAGGAGCCCGGCCGCGGGCCGAGCGGAGGGCGGCTTGGGGCGCGCGGCACCTACCTGCGACGGCGGCTGCGGGCTCCTTCCGGCCCCGGCGGGGGTCCCGCGCGGCGCGGCGCCCTCCCCCAGATCCAAACTTTTGCGGGGTCCTCCGGGCGGCGGCGGCGGCGGCGGCTGCAGGAGCCAAGCCCGGTGGCCTGCAGCGTCGGGGCGCGGGGGAGCCGAGGCCGGAGCTTGCGAGCGGCGCGCGTCTCCCCGGAGCCCGTGGGCGCCCGGGCGCCTCGCTCGCTCTCGCCTACGTCCCCTACGGAGCCGCGGCTTCATCTTCCCCCGAGCTCCGCCACCTCCGCCTCCAGGGCTCCGGCATGCCACTTTCTCTCGGCTCCTGCCGCGACTGCGCCCGCCTCCGCGCTTCCTCTGCCTCCCGTTCTGCGGACCCCAAAAGAAGTAGGGCGAGCGGGGAAGGCGGCGAGGAGCGGCCCCTCGGCGGGCGGTTCCCGGGCTCCGGGAGGCTGAGGACCCCCGGCGCCCGGAGAGTGAGGCGGGGCTTCCCAGCCCTGGCTCGGACCCGCAGAATCGGCGGGCGCGTGGGTCCGGAGGCTGCGCCTTCCCGGCGCGGGGCCAGAGGCTGCTCCGAGCCCACTGCCGCCTCGGCCGCCGCGGCCAGGCTAATGTAGGCGCCGGGGCCCCCGCCCCGCCCTCCCGGCACCCCCGGGAGATGTTTACAGTAATGAATTCGCGGGTTCGCCTCCGCGGCTCCCGCGCGCCTGCTCTCAGCCCGTGCGTCCCCGGCGCTCTGGCGCGCTCCTCCGCGGAGCCTCTTTCTCTCCCAGCCTCCCGCCTCCCTCCTCCCCGCCTCCCCCTCCCCCTCCCTCGCCCAGGAGTCCCTCCCACTTTTCTGGTTTAAAGAATGCTTGGGAGGAGCGGGTGAAACCCTCGGCTTTCCAAGAGGCGAAGTCAGACTGAGCTTTTAACCCTGTCTGCTTAGAAGAAGAGGAGCGCAGAGCTCCGCCGGGCCACCCCTGCGGGAGCCACCTTGGCCGCCCGCTCGGTCCCCAGCGGCAAAAGCCCTCCCGCCCTCTGCGCGGGGGGGATCAGGCCAGCCTCTGAACCGTGAAAGGCGATTTCTCCCACCTATGTTTAATGCTGTACTTCCAGGCGGGAGGATCAATTACTTAGACTCTGAGCAGTGATCGAAATGTGAGATTAGAGGTTAAAAATATAGCGAGGCTTCAACCAAAATGGCGTTATTTCCAAAGCCGACAACCTTGGGGAGGTGGTTCACCCCCGCCGCCCGCTGAGGTTCCCTCACCCCAGACCTATTCCTTAAAGAAACTTTAATCAGGCATATAATCCACAGTTGGACCCGATAATTTTAAACATTGCCACTTTCTCCTCTCGCCCTGGCTACTACTTGGAAAACGCTCAGTTGTAGGGCCCCGTAGGTTGCAATGGGCGGTCAAACATTGTACTCTGAAGATCTAGGAAACTGGCTGGACAGCTAAAGGAGCCCAGCGTTTCCGCTGCACCCTCTCTTCGCAAAAATTAAAGACTAATCTAAGGAAATCTGGGGGAGGTCTCTTTCTTGGGGGCAGAGTCTGATATGCACCCTGCTTCCTCGTGCGCGCCCAGCCTCCAGTAAATCGCTGTCGTGTTTTAACAAGTCCGGAGAAAGGCTGGATCTGAACAGAAGAGGGAGAAAGAGCCCGCGCCGAGTTCCAGGCTGCGCCTGGACGCGCTCCCGGTGTGGCCCCACAACCCCAAGTTTGAGAGCAGCGCAGCGTCTGTGCCCTTGGGATCGCTTTCGGGGTAGAAGAGCGGGGCTGGGGCGGCGCCTGCGATCGGCTGAGAGTGATTTCCGGACGCGCCCCGTGGAGCGACTGCAGTCGGTCCTCAGTTCAAAGCTTCAGTCGCTTGGCATCGCTTCCGCGATTGTTTTTATTTCCTGCGCATCCCCGCCGCCTCTAGCACTTTCGTGCGTTCTAGCGCCTACGTCAATTGAAAACGACCTGGAGAACCGCCCGATTCGTCTCTCAACCCACGCACGGATCCAACAGACGCGCGCTGACACAAGCGCTCACTCGCGCACACACTCGAACTCAGGAGCGCGCCCCGCCAGATTTCCACTGCTCAGGCATCAACCGACATCCCCTAAACTCGGTGTCACAGTAAACCCCAAGCAAGGAGGAGGCTCGCAGGAGTGCGCGGCCTGCAGGGGAGCAGGCCGTGAGTGCCATCTTGCTGGGAGGTTCCGGGAGCAGAGCGCCCGCGGTGCCCGCAGCGGGACCTCGTCCTCCACTAGCCACAGCCGCCGGCCCCAGCCCCGGTTGCCCCCAGGTTTCCTAGGCACCGCTCTAGCCCACTCCACTGAGCTCTACCCCGGTGCTGCCTTTCCCCTGGCTAGTGCCGGGTTCTCGACCTGACACCTTGATCTCCGATCTGATTTGGGAAGAGAGGTGACCGCGCCGGCGCCAAGCGCCAGGGTGAGCGCCACTGGTCAGTGGGGCGGAAGGATCTTTCTGGGAGGCGCCTAGGCTCAGCTGGGACGCAGTGGGAGCTCCAAACCCTGTTTCAGCCCCCGGGGCGGCTCCGGGTGCCTGCGTCGTGCACCCTCACCCGGGGGCGTTTGCCACCGGCCCCCTCGTCCCATGTTCTCCTCCCAGGGCACGCTGTTCAGGTTCTGCTCCCCAAGCTCAGTGAGCCTTGGCCGCCCCTTCAACGTCCCAGCAAGGCGTGGGGGCCCCATCTCGGAGACTGTCAGTCCCCGGAGCACCAGCGGGGCTGAGAAACTCGGTTTTAGAACCACCCTCCCCCAACTCGAAGGAAAATGAATTAGCATCCACTCCATCTTCTCAGCCGCTAAGCTATCCGGGATTGCGGGCAGGGGGCGGGCTGGTGGTTTTAGATATAACCGCTTGATAACGTTGGTGGCATTAAAAGCAGATGAAGAAGGGAGGTTGTTACTCTTGGAAGTTCCGAGATTTATTCTGGGAAAATGGGTGACTAGACTCCCACCAGCCCAAGGCTGCTAGAAGCGCCCGGTTGGGATCGATGCGCGTAGCAGGCAAACAGATTTGTGATATGACCCAGAGCTCAGTTCCAAAACTGCTTAGAAAAGGTGAATTAGACTTGCAAAGAAACGTCCCTGAAATCAGGATGCCCCTGAGAAGCGTGTTTTCTTCTGGGGTTTAGAGACAAAGCCCAGAATACCCCTTCCCGGGAGCCACCCGCACGGGTTCAGACTCCCCCCCGCCTCCCGCCCCGGGAGGCGGCGTGGTGCCCACGCAGCGGCACTTGGAGCAGTTGCTAGAAACTTCTCCTGCCACCGCAGCCCTTTACCTGGCGGCCGCGTCTCCTCGCAATGGGCTCATCCGAATCCGACAGGGTCGGGGAGGTGGAAAGGGAAGAAGCTGGCTCGGCCGCAGTGGGACTCCCGGGGCATGGTATTGTTTTAGGGGTCGCCGCCAAGGTCCGTCCTGCCCATCGTTGACAACTGCCACTCTGGTCCTGGGGCTTGGTGAACCAGACCGAGCCGCCGCCTCGCAGCTGCCGGACGCTCGCAGCAAGTCCAAGAGGCGCTCCCCGCGTAGGGCCAAATCCGTGGTTTGGCACCGAAGAGGCAGAGATCGAGGGCACTGATGTTATCTCCAAGCGCTCCTTCCTCCGCGGTGACAACGCGTGACAACGAGCTCGCAAGTGAGGCGACAGGTTTCCTACGTACAGCTAACTACAAGGTACCCAGACTGAGCCAGTATGCTCCTCTTTCCCCTCCCCCTCCCCGTCCTCCTATCGGGGAGGGAGCTAACTTAACCCTGTGTGCGCCCCACGCTCCCAGGAGAAGCTGGAGTCAACTGGGAAACCGCGGGCGGCTCAGGGGGGGGCGAGAGCTCTGTTCACATGCGCGCCCCGCGAGGGCTGTAGCTGTCTAGGGCACTCGCGGAGCGAGACGCCAGGGCGGACTCCAGACTCCAGCCCGGGAAGAGTTTCACCCGGACCACCAGACCCAGCCCTCCTCCGAATATATATATTCCTGTTACCGGATTTACCGAAGTTGCTAGCAAAGTTGTTTTTTTTTTTTTTTTTTTTTTTTTTTTTTTTTTTTTTTTTTTTTTTTTTTTTTTTTTTTTTCTTAATTCCTTTACTTTTCTATCCCCTGCCCTCTGTATTATTTCCTCTCCTTGCTGTGCTTTGAAGATTATGGAATTCCTAGCTGGTTCCAGCTCTAGCTTTTAACTGTATCCCGTGTGCGAAACGAATGGTGGAGTGAAACACCCACTCTTGCCACCTTTAATTGAAGTTACCGGGAAAGCCGCTCGCACCTCCCCAGTCAGGGCATACCTACTCAGACAACGAAAACGCAACCAGATATTCAAGACAGACGGAGACGAGACGAGAGATGAAGGAGTTGAATGTGTGAATGGGGAAACTCGGAGGAAAAGACAGGGTGGGGAAGGAGGCCATCCGTACAATAAAATCGGGAAGGCAAACGAGAATGACGGTGCAAAAACACAACTAAGCGCCAACGTCCAGCCAGCAGGTCTGATGCAAGGGCTTACATTTTAATTGGCAAAAATTTCCCAAATCCTTCTGAAGAGGTTAAAGCAAAGACCGTATCTATCGTGCCTGTAGCAAACAGCGTTGACTAAAGGCTCCGGACTCCGAAGAAGCTGAGAGAGGTTACAGGCGAGGCGTCTGGAAGACCGAGGCAGGAAATTTAAAAGGAAAAGTACCCCTCCAGTCCCTCTGCTGTCACTAAATAAGCAGGACTTCTCTCAGAGTGCGAACTCTCGGTCCTCACATGAATACCATCTTCTTTTCGTCTCCATTCCGGAGGAAAGCAATAAAAAAGCCTTTAGAAAGTATTCAGAGAGTGCCACGTGGATGTTGCTGCAATGTATCACCATAGAAAGAACACGGGGGCTTTCCACCCCCGGATAGATGCTCTAATTTCTCTCTGCAACTACTGGGGGCAATGAGAATCTTATCAACCACTTCAGATGTCTCTCTGAGCCCTAGCAGCCATCACCCCGCCATCCTCGGGACAGCCAGGGAGAGCTGCTCCAGTCCTCCCGGCGAAAAATGCTGCTGTAAATCCTCCTAGTTTGCCAAGGTGGCAGCAGAGCATAGGGAGAGCTCCTCGAACTCCACCAGCAGAAGGGACGGCCACAGTTTAGGACAGATCTGCTACCTGCTTTGTGAGCATCCGTTTCCTTCTGTAAGTGGACAGTGTCCACACGAGGTTCTTCCTTTAAAACCTTGATCTGCGAGGACAGTATAATGATTTCCTCGTTAAGAACACACTTCTGTTTTCCGGCCAAAAAGGAACAGGTTTCACTTTCTGCTCTTACAGTGGAGTAGAAAAACGAATGAGCTCCACAAGGAGGGAGGAAATGGTTGTGAATGTTTAGAATCTGTATCTTCAATCACTGCTGGCCTTGAACGATGAGAAAGCCGTGCTGTGAATGTATTCTCCCTATTCAAGGATATTTGTGTAGGGACTGTAATTGAAACAAAAACACAGGGGGAAAAAACACACCGAATGTGTGAAGAGAACTACTGAAATGAAATTTTTTTATCCATGTAACCCATCTAAGTCAGGTTTAGAATTCTGACCACAGGGTGAGAGGAACCAAAAGAACAAGAAGCAGTGTTCGGGGGCTCCAAAACGTGATGATTTGCAGGCTCATACAACTCATAAGTAGGTTTGTTTGTTTGTTACTGAGAAGGTCTCACTCACATATAAAGGTAGAGAGGAGGGCAGAGAAGTTACAGACATCAAATCTGGGATATTATAAAAGAAAAACAAAGATGGGAGTCTTGGTTATTCTCAATATATCAGTCCCTGGAGAAGTTTTCATTCTGACTGAAATCAAGCCCTTCAGCCTTTTTCTCTCCCCTAGTGTTTTCTTAGATCATTTTCATCTATTATCACACACACCTACTGTTTTAGTTACTATTTTGTCATTGCTGGGACAAATATCAGACACACAAGCTTAGGGGAGGAAAGGTTTATTTAGCTCACAGTTCCTGGAGGTTTCAAGACTCTGCCCCCACTTTATAGGGACTGGAGGAGGGGCTGGGGCGCTGCCCTGTCCAGGAAGATCTGCTCCATACCTCTGCATGAAACCGCCCCATGGAGTGGGGGTGGGGAAACCTCTGACAGCTCCGAGCTGTCAGTTTAACGGTTGGGGCCTCTCTTGGCCACGCCCCCTCAAGCACTACCCCTCCAGCCGGGAGCTGGACAGCCCCATGATTTACATGCGGCTTTGGGGAGACAACTAGATACAAACCACAACACCTACTTTGGCCTTTTTTCCTAATACCTAGAGAAAGTAAAAGTAGTAGTGTGTGCTTCAGAACACTGTTTTAAGCTCAGTGCACTAACAACGTTGATGAGTAAGTTCAGATATATGCTACCTATTCTTCATTCATAAAATTAACATTGAACATCCTGTTTGCACCAATCCTGTGCCATTCAAATTAGCAGAGGTGAAAGTGCTCAGAATGTCTGACTTCCCATTATTATTAATGGTATCATCATGACATCACAGAGTCTCAGCCCTTGAAACATGTGCATATTACATCAATCTAAACACTGTCTTCTTCCCCTGATATTATCGCCTAATATTACCCAGGAACATTGCTCAGAACTAAGAAACCAGCATTGCTGCATTTCTCTTAATGTGGTTGCAGATGTTTTGCATTTTAGTACTTTTTCCATTCATGTCCTTCTCCAGTTTTAGAATCCTTTGAACAGTCTTTGTCCTCATCTTCAGGTCTCCTCTGTCCTATGGCAATATTCAGTATCCTTTATTTTTTATAATCTTACAAATTTTGAAAAATAGTGATGGAGGATTTCTTTCAGTTTGGGTTTGTCTGATAGTATCTTACAGCCAGACTGCCATTATAGGTCCAAGAGAAAAAGTAGCATCTTCTCTTCGTCACACCTAATCAGGTAGCACTAGTGACCCTGACATTCCTAAGACCTTCTGGGCCAAGTTTCTCACATACGAGTCTATCTTCACTTTACACACTCTGTCTTTTTAATGCGAGTCATTAAACCCAGTCTATTTTGATGCATTCAGGATTTTACCATGAGCAAAATAAACATTAATGTTACCTGAAACATCACCATTTCACTCCCAGAGAATGCTTGCTATGTAGAACGCAGGAAAGGTTTCTCATGGTTTCTCAGCAAAGCGCTCCTCTGTCTACTTATGTTGAAGCCATTTTCAACTAATCTGTGCTTCCTGCTTCCCAATCCCAGTCATTCTTCATATCCTGCTGATTCTTCTCCATTTGTCTAGTACAACAGCTTTTCACCTGCTGATGCTCAAAGCACACTTCTTGGTGTTATGAGGAAGCTTCTCTGACAAGGAGAGAGAAAGGCACCCTCTCTGCTGAGGTGAGAAAACCTAGAAGAAAATGAATGGCTGGCACCTTGGGGAGAGGTGGTTTTTCTTTTATCGCATGAGTAAAAAATATACTCACAAATTCTCTTTGTGAGCATACCTTGACTCACATGAATCTGTGACAGACACGTGTACTCTTCTGATTTTGAAACACCATGCAGTGGTATATAGCTCACCATTTACCCATAAGGCATCTACAGGAAGCACAGAGCAATGTTTTGATGAATACATCTAGTCTTTTTTTTTTTTTCTCTCTCCCTGTGGTACCAGGGATCAAACTCATGACGTTGAACCTGCCAGGCAGACCCTTATGCCACTGAACTATCTCCCCTACAACTAGTCTTAATTCTATCAAATCTCCAAATCTAATTGAGACATAATTATATGCTCATTACAGAAATACAACTTGGTATGTACAATGTAGTTTAGTGCTCTGAATCAGGTTTTCACAAGAGAGAAGGCCTCATTCATATGGCAATGAGGCTTTTTTTTTAGTAATATATTGATTTTACAAAGTATTTTGTGACAGTATTTTTATACACTTTTGCATCCTGCAGCCTCAGCTCCCAGTATTTCCTGTCTCCTGGAAAGCCTTTTGGGCCAAGAAAATAAGTAGAAAATCAGTATGTATATAATTGCTTGAATATCTGTTTCCCCAGGTCTTGGTTTCTTTGCCTTTCTGTGCAGGTTACAAGATGATTGTGTGTGAACAAAACCAGAGGGTACGTACTGTTAGGGAACAAAAGCGTGTTAAACCATACAGATTTCCTCCCTGTAAACCTGCTTTTGTAAGCAGGTGCAGAGGCCAGGGGTTCGATCCCCTCCCTGGGGCTTGCTGAGCTGGCAAATGAGATGGGGCTTGGTAAGTGTAATAGTTTTTTAAATCACATTCTATAGAGATTTATTAGAATATCAATGATTGATGGAAAATGCTGATTCCATGTTAAGTCTAAGGCATTTAATAAATAGAAAGACAGTGATGATAAGTTCAGGTACCTATGTTATAAATTATAGTATCACTAAGCTTCTCTTCTGGAGGGTTAAGAACCTACCTTTGCAGACCAAAAATTAGAGAAAAAGAAGGGCTACAAGGACAGCCAATATTTTGGCTATATCCCTTCAAGGTCAGTGAGGACTCAGGATATAAGATAAACTATACTGTGATATCCTATATCTCAGTGATTTCCCAAATTTTCTGTTCAAAGAGATTATGGGGCCAGAGAGGAAAGGGATCGATGATGTATAGAGTGTCTAAGGAGAGTCACTTAGAGAAAAAAACATTCTCTCAAGCTTTCACGGAGAGCAAACTGGTTAAGTAACAGCCGCGACTCATCCATACAGCTGACACTGTCAAAAGTTCTACAAACCACTGGACACAGTTTAAAGGTATATCCTGAGGGAATTTGACTGACCTTATCAGATATGAAAATTACATGTTTTGTTATATAGATCTTGCTTTAACTTGGACTTAACCATCCAACAGAAAAGTTCAACCACACAGCATAAAAAGTAAAGGCAGATTAGTATGTTGAGCTGTAAAAGGCTCAAGTCAACAGCTTCCAACATTGCCAGTTCTGCCAATAACCCACAACTATTATGGAATATTGCTCTATGTATGCAACTACTTTCTCTTAGTTCAATGAGAAGAAATATTTGTACCAACAATGTTTAGAAGAATTATAATGTCTGCATCTTATATTCTGAACAACTACTATGAAGACAACAATATGCATTATATCAATTATTGTGGCTGTCCTGCTAATGTGTTTTGAAACTGTCTCAATATTATTTCTTATTAAAAGTAATCAAAAAGGAAAGAAAAGGAACACATTATTACGAAAGAGAGAGAGAGAGAGAGAGAGAGAGAGAGAGAGAGAGAGAGAGAGACCAGGCATAGTGGCACATGCCTATAATTCTAGCTCTTGGGAGGCTGTAAACAGGCGAATCACTACAAGTCTGATCTAGTAATGAGATCCTGAACAACCTTAGACCCTTCCCTTAAAATACAAAAAAAAAAAAAAAATCAAACAAAAAAAACACAAATGTGCCATTTGTTCTGCTTAACAAAGAAAGCTGGCAAAATCAGACACAAGCGTTCTCCAACCATAGTGGGGGGAATAATGGAGGGGAACACCTTCTTCACATGTGTACAGAAAGAGATGAACAATCTACCCAGGGACTTGTCCAACCTGAGGCATTGCCATTGTAGAAACTGTTACTGAGCTTTCTATATCTAAGTGCAATGCTCATGAAGCGAAGTGACATTTTAATTTGAGAAAACACCTAATTTGATGTGTAAATAAGATTTTGCATGAAAAATGGTATGCATTTCTCCCTGAATATATTAAAATCCTGAAGACATAAAATTATACTCCACAGAATAAGGCAGAGACAGTTTTCCAGACTGCATTTTATTATCATGCGAGCTTTGTGCTGTCTCAAGAAGACCTCTGAGCTCGAGAGATCTAACTTTAAGTCTCCATCATTTTATGTCCATGGGTAATGGTTCCAAGCTTCGTTTCTCTCCTGTTCAATTAGAAAAGTAAACCTAAGCTGTTGTCTATTGTAGATGTGTAAAGATCAACTGAAGTTAGCTGCTTCAAAGCTCAAAATAAGAATCAGCTGTCATTATTTATATAATTAGTGTGCTTTGCAGAACTTAATTTAAGGTGACACAGCTTTCACTCCCTAAAACCTAAGCCTCTCCATGAAGTTTTACTTATGTGACTGCTTCTTGCTATAGTAGTAATTCTGTTCTAAACAACATCTCTGAGTTTCGAAGGCGTAAAACTGCTTTGTTCTCACAAAGTCTCACTACATAATACTTTAGGTACCATCTCTGACTACTAAGTGTTGACCTTCCTAGGATATAGACTTCCTCAACCCAGCGGAGGCTGAGCTTAATTTTCATTCTAATATTTAAAAATTCACACCAATTGCTTGTCCAATTTTCTTTCACACTTGCTCTTCCTAACTAATAAGAAGAACTGTACCATTTGTTCCATTGGTTCTTTTGTTTTGCTGTTTTATTTTATTCTTGAATTATTTCAGTGCTTGAGTTTTCTGGATTTAGTCAGCTCATATAATTACTCAGTTGGAACGACTTGGTTTTCATGTTTCCCTTTTCTCCACTTAAAAGATTTTTGAAAAATAAAATTAATGCTGAAGCTTGATCATAAAAACTTTAAAGAAAGAGTTACTCCCACATATTGTCTCTTTGACACTTGAAGAGTTCTGAAAGTTTCTGTTAATACAATGTTTTGTAAATAGACTAAGACCTAATTTGGCATGAATGTATGGGAGATTATTGTTATTTGATGTTTGCTCTGTATCAGTGGTATAGGAGCAGGAATTAAATTCTCCGTCTAAGACAAGGAAGAGCTTCTTTTGTAGGACAGCAAATGTCCAGGACATCTTTTCTCTGAATAAAGCATTCAGAGCATGATTTTTCCAATTTCTTTGGTGCTATAAAGAGTGTCTACAGGGTCCCAAATATGATATCAAACTATAGAAAGGTTATAATTATTCTGGTTTTGAATTAGTTATTTACGCTATAGATTCTGCTGTGTTTACATGTTTATATCTTAGGGTTTCCTTATTCCTTTAATGCTTTCTAAATGAAGTATTTGACTTTTTTAAGTGCAACCGATATAAAACAGAATTATACATCAGAACTAGTACAAAGTCAAGCAATTAGCGTTAAAATGCCTCCATTTGCAGAGTCTTTATTCCTTAAAGCTTTTCCAAAGGAGTTATTTCATTTCAGATTTCCCCAGCCTATATGCACAGGACAACATAATAAAGAGTTAGTAGTAAGCTTCAAATTGAAGTTCACAGAAAAGGTGAGACTGCGACTAGGAGGTGTGAGATCTCTGGAAGACTGCAGGATAGGCCACAGGGCTGCTGTATGCTTTATTCCCACATAAGAGGCGTAATTGTTTTTGTCATTACAGGCAAAACCAAATATCTCTAAAGATGTTTGATTTACTTCTGAATTGAAAGCCAGATTTTTGTAAGGCCACCATGCCATCCTCCTAAAGCAAACACCTTTTAAAATTATGGAAATAAACCTATAAAAGCTAACTTTATTAGAAAAATCTACAGCAAATCACAATTTCATATACTTAATACCTACTACAAAGGTTGCAGCCAAAAGACAGACAATGGCAAGTGTTGGCAAATTGTAGAGAAGCTGGGGGACCATAGACTTCCAGTGGGAATGTAGAAGAGGACAACCAACTTGTCATGACATGTGATGGTCTCTCAAAAGTGTGAACTGAAAGAGGGCCAGCCACATAGCTCAGGGGATGAAAGATCTTGCTCAGGCAGACGCGGGGACTGAGGTTCAATCCCAAACATGCAGTGCTGGCCCTGCCCCTGGGATGCACTGAGGCACACTCCTGTAATCCCAGCTTTTGGGAGGCTGAAAACCGGAGGATCACTATGAGTCCGACCTGTGTGGTGAGATACTGCAGACCCTGTAATATATATATACATATAATATTCTCTCACAATTACACTTTTGGGTTTTTCCCTCAGAGATATAAAATTGTGTTTACATATTTCTCTACAAATGTTGTTATTAGCGTTATTCATTATTAAACATTGGAAACAGCCTAGCTGCCTAACCACTTGTGAAAGGAAAGACAAAACATGGCATAGCCATGTAATGAAATGCTGGTTTGAAACAAAAAGGAGTACACCACAGGTATGCACCACAACATGGGACACCACAAAAACATGTCCAGTGAGAGAAGCTGTAGCAAAAAGCCAAATTAAGTCATCATTTAATGTCCAGAACTATGCAGCAAAGATAAGGCTATGAAGACAGAAATCAGACTACTGGCTGGAAGGCAAGGAAGAAGAATAGAGAGTGAGAGATCTGGATTAACAGCAAATGTGCAAGAGGGGTTGTAACGTCTTGATGAAAATATTCTAAAATTGATTCATCCTCATGATTGTGTAACAGTAAGTTTAAAGAACAAATAACTGAGCTGGAAAGAATGAATTATATGATGTAGAAAATGTATTTAGAGAAAATTATTTTTTAAAAGTTTAGAGGAACAGTGTCAGTATCCATGATTAGGTTCCTTTATATCACCAATAGGCAGGACTTGGATGATCTGAACAGTGTTAGGTAAGGTTTAGAGTTTGTGCTCGAAATGCAGCACTGATGCACAAGCCTCAGCAGTTTCTCCTGTGGTTTCCTACTTCTTCAAAATAGCAGGCAAATTCCAATTTGTTTAATCTGTTTATGTGATCTCTAAAACTCAGTGATAAAAGACAAAATATAAGTGAAATACAATTTCCATTCTATTTTTTTAAAAAAAGGGATTAAAAATGAGCAAGATGTGCAATAGATACATATATATGGATATATCCATTAAGATATGAAGATTTCATATAATATATATATATATATAAATCCATAAACATGTTTTCAAAATATGCTACATGTATTATGGCATATCAAAATCAAACTAATGAAAAGGGCAATATT
>PVKN010011054.1:0-22034 GCA_004027915.1 Capromys pilorides
TATTAGTAGCATTTACTACTTTCAGACTAATAAAAGTACAGAAGCTCTTTCCACCAAGCAAAGCTAATTGTCTTATTACCCCCCCGGCCCCAAATTTTGTTTTGTTTTCAAGTTGATCATCAGAAATTGTAGGAATTGAAATTGTGCTGCTTGCAGGCAGGGGTGTTGTTTGTTAAGTGCTCATGTATGTTTTGGTTTTCTTACTCAGATTGAGTCTGTTTCTCAGCCACTGGAAAACCATGGTCCCCCTGTTGGTCATATTCCAGAGTCATTGTCTACCAAAACATGTGGAGCACTGAGACCTGTTAATGGAGTCATTAACACGTAAGTTTTACCCTTCTTACTTGTTAGGTTTACATCTTATATAAGGTCATTTTGGCGCTCTTAGACATTTTCAGTTAGGATGATTTAAAGAAGCAGAAACTTGAATTCCTGTTGTATTTTGCATGCCTCCTACTAGCAGATATATTTTTGATTAATGTATTTATGTTTTCCTCTTTATCTTCTGCCAAAAAGGGACTAGATGTGGAGAAAACTAAAGGCCCTAGAATGTTATACACCATCCTTATTAACAATAATCTTGGAGGAACTCATCAGAGATATATAATAGAGACCATTGAGATAGCTCAGTGGTTTAAAATACCTGCTTAGGTAAGCTTAGGCAGGCTCAGGGGACCTCAGTTCAATCCCTGGCACCACGAACTGGGCCATCCCTGCCCTCAGGATGGGTTGAGCCAGGAAGAAAGGAAGATATATATAATATAATAAACTCCTTTGCTGTAGGACAAGTGGATTCCTAAAAGGTCATGTTATAAACAGTTATAAAATAAGAACCAGGGATTGAACTCAGGACCTTGCACTTGCCAGGCAAGCACTTACTCTACTGAGCTATCTCCACTTATGGTCTTTCTACAAGTGGATGTTACATACACATCCCTAGAATTCAAGATTCATATGAGTAAGGACTGACGAGATAGCTTAATGAACTAAGCACCTGCTTAGGCAAGCACAGGGACCCGGGTTCGATCCCCTGCGCCATGTGTCATTCCCTGTCCCTGGGTGCACTGAGCCAGCCACCAAGCCTGGGTATGGAAGTACATGCCTATAATCCCAGCACTGGGCAGTCTGAAAACAGGATCCACTATGAGTTTGAGCTGTGTAGTGAGACCCTGTACCAAATACCTAAAACAGAATTTTAAAAGGAGTACTGATCGTAAAACAACCTATTAATATTGGTGAAATTTGTAGTTTTCTTGCCAGTTGCAGTTGCTTTAGTCATTTCTCTTATACAAAATATTTAATTAAGGGAGTTTAAGTGCACTTAATGACATTTGAGCTTTTATGCATAATAGAATGAATAATTGCATACCTAACACCTACACTTAGATTAGCAGATGTTGTTATCCTGAGTTAGCCTGGTTCTACAGAACACTTAGATTGTAAAAATGGAAATAGAAGTGCTTCAACCAGTATTAACAGGCTTAGTTTCCTGTATTTTCTGAGTAGCATGTGCTCTTCCTTTCTGTAGTCTTCAGCCTGTCTTGGCAGACCATGTTCCAGGTGACAGTTCAGATGCTGAGGAACATCTACATAAAAGGCAGCGACTGAATCTAGTTTCTTCATCTGATGGCACCTGTGTGGCTGCACGAACACGTCCTGTACTAAGCTGTAAGAAGCGGAGGCTTGTTCGACCGAACAGCATCGTTCCTCTTTCCAAGAAGGTCGGTACCCACGAGAGTTGGTCATTATGAAGTAGGGAGCCAAGTGTGCAGAGCCGGATTAGTCTCTTGCCAATCTTGGTTCATTTCAGGGTTTTCTAAACTTGGTTAGCCACTAGGATTTCCTGGGGAGCTCCTAGAGACCCTGGTTCAGTTATTCTAGTATTTACCAAAAAAATTGGTTCCTAGTTCTTCAAAAATACTAAGATTCTCAGACACTCTGATGCAGCTCTTCTAGAGTTGAGGATTAAAAAAATCTTATTTTTGAAAACCTCCAAAAGCTCCTGTGTGATTCCAGCCAGATTTGGAAGTTATTGGCTTGAGCTTTATAATAGAAAAGGGAGACAGTAAAGGTTTTTAACTCAGTTATGCCAGAGGTTGTAATTTTTTTTTTTTTAAGTTTTGCATGAAATACGTACAAGTTACCTAGAAAAATTTAATGAACAAGAATTTGAAGAGGAATTAATGTGTTTTTTTTTTGTTATAGGCAATTAAAAAATGGTACACCAGGCACAAAAGGATTGAGTATTGCCATCAGCACTTAGAAGGAGAGTGTGTTTTCTTTTTTTTTTTTTTTTTAATTTTATTTATTTATTTATTTGTTTGCTTGTTGTGTTTGTTTGTTTCTTTTATTTATTCATTTTGTGGCTGGCTCAGCCTGCCCTGGTGGTGGCGCTGGCACAGCATGTGGTGCCGGGGATCGAACTGCAGTCCCTGCGGTTGCCTGAGCCCTGCTAAGCAGGCGCTTTAGACCACTGAACCATCTCGCCGGCCCGAGAGTGTGTTTTCTTACCTGCACTATTTGCATGGAAAATGGCAAGGCTGAATGTTTAAAAAAAAAAAAAAAATTGCATTAAATTTTCTGAATTGATGCTACTAAACATTAATCTTCACAAAGCAAGTGAAGGTTAGCTCACAGCCGTTAGCAGTTTTTGAGTGCTTGGTCTTCAGACAGCAGAGCTGGTTTTATTTCTAAGCTAATGAAATAATATTCCAGTAAAACAACTACTCTCTAGCAGTTAAAGGCATTCATTTTGGAAGTTCTGTTTGATGTTCAAAGCATTCCAATTCCTGCTCCTCAGCAAAGCCTCCGAGATCTCATGCCGTTGGTTGGTTGGGAATTAAGTGATATCTGTCTGGCATACATATGTGTTTGACTAATGTTTCTAGTGTAGCGTGACCACTAGTTGGTGACTTTGGTCTTTTATTCGTCCACCAAATACTGAGCTATCTGAAATGCCAATAAAATCAGCTGATCTGTCTTAGATACTCAGAATTCAGTACTAAATAAAACAAAAATCCTTACTCATCCTAAAATTGTCTCAGCAGGACAGAAGACAACTCAGTACTTAGCTGTATTGTGTATGTCCTATAACACTAGGAAGGGGTTCCAGAGGTGCAACAGAGGGAGATACAGGATACTAGAGACGTTTACATTAGTCCTTGAGATGTTCCGGGGATTGGCAGTGTGAAAGATGAGAAACAGTCTGAGAAGACTGATAAAATGGAAGGAAATCCAAGTAAGTGTGATGAAGGTCAAGAAATTAAGTGTTTTGCAGATAAAGGTAGCAATTACTTGTGCTTGGTAGAAAGTGACAACCTGGTTGGAGTGGGTTGGGTTCAGGAGAAAATGGGAAAAAATGGATCAAAGGAGCCATTATAGAAAGTGCTTTGAAAGAACATTGCCATAGAAGAGCAAAGAAATAAGTTGTTCAGAAAAGAAGAATCTTAAATTAAGATTATAATAAGAAGGGCATGCCAGGCATCGTGGCACATGCCTATCATACCAGCACTTGGGAGGCTGAGGCAGGAGGAGTGTGAGTTTGAGACCAGCCTGGGCTACAAAAATGAGCTCAAGGTCAGCCTGAACTGCGTAGTGAGATCCAGTCTCAAAACACTCAAACACACTCGCATGCACGCATAAAGATAAAGCTATGGGAATGAGTCCAATCTGTGTAGTGAGAACCTGTAAGACCATATACTGAAATATATTTTAAAAATTAATTTAAAAAAAAAAAAAAAGACAGTTATGGGACTATTCATATATGGAGAGTGAATTTCTAATATTTTGTTGCTTTATTCTAATGCACAGTTTTTCCATGATCTTTCTTAAAGGAAAGTATTATGAGGATTGACTCCTACATCATTTTTTTGTGGTCCTCACCTTGGACTACCTGAAATACCAACATACTGTACCAGAAATAGCAGAGGGTTAAGATATGTGGCAAAGTTCTTACACTGACATTTGAATCTGTTAACTTTTTATTAAGTCACCTACATCTCAGCATTTTTGTAATGGATTGAAGCATTAGTAACAGAAAAGCAAGGAAACAGTGTATCTGTATCATCATGCCATGCCATGCCCTTGATGGCCATACCCCAGAACACTTTGCTGTACATGTACACACAGCCTCATGAAAATTGGTTTTCTTCTTCTGAGTTAGTGATGGCCTCCTGCATTTTTTCTTTATTAATGTCACTTAGCAAAATCCCTCATTGATACATAAAAACTTGAGTGCTTTTGAAGGTACAATGCAAAATTTTTAAAAATAATTGAGTACAGATGTGGATTCCCTATGATGACTGTGATCAACATGTATAACAAATATGTACTAGTGAAAAAAAATGAAACAATTGAGTGGCTGACAAGATAGCTCAGCGGTCTAAAGCGCCTGCTTAGGCAACTGCAGAGACCTCAGGGACCCCGGCACCGCATGCCAGCCCCGCCCCCAGGGCAGCTGAGCCAGCCATAACATAAATAAATAAAGTTTTTTTTTAAAAAAAGAAACAATTGAGTCAAAGAGTAGGCACAAAGGGCTGGCCATATAGTTCAGCAGACTAAAGTGCTTGCTTAGGCAGAGCGCAGGGGCCAGGTTTCGGTCCCCAGCATGCTGTGTTGGCCCCATCCCCTGGGTATGCTAAGATGGCAGTTGAGACTGGGTGTAGTGGTGTGCGCCTATAATCCCAGTGTTTGGGAGGCTGAAAAACAGGAGACTCACTGCACCACAGAAGTCTAGTCTACATATTGAGACCCTGTAGAAACTGTACCAAATACATTTTTAAAAAGTAGGCATGAGGATTCTTTGGTTTCAATATTGGTTTCTAGAATGAAATCATCTAGACATGTGCGTAAACTGTAAAAAATAAGAAAAGTAAGTTGACTATAGGAGGTAGAAGTGCTGATGTTCTGCCAAACTTGGGATACACATAGGATTCTGTCTTGTTGGATACTGGGTCCCATATGGGTCTTTTCTTATGTGTACCCTCCATGGTATTTGCTAATGAGCACGCATCTTCATCCTGAGGAGCTAAGTTTTCCAGGAAAATTTTATTCAGCAAAATTTCTGATTGTCTACCATGTCCCACTGGTGAATAGAACTAAGCCCTTCCTTTTATGGAGCTTATTTCCTAATGGCACAGGTAGATAATAAAGTTATTTGTTATTTTCTGATATTGATAGGGGCAGTGAATTCATTTTACATAAGATTAACTTTATTTTGTCTTCTACTTTCTGAATAAGAGATTGTTTTAGAATTACACATTTCTGAATTAATCAAATTAACTTTGTAATTCAACCCCCCTCCCTGTGCTAGTATATTTATCAGAGTAGGATGTTTAAAAAAATACTATTGGTGAGAGGCTGAGGCAGGAGTATCAGTGCGAGTTCGAGTCTACCCTGGGCTACAAAAAGTGAGCTTAAGCCTAGCCTAAACTGCATAGCAAGACCCTGTTCTCAAAAAATAAAAATAAAAATAAAACAAATACTGTTGGGCTGGGGAGAGCCTGGCAAGCACAGGGTCTTGAGTTTAGTCCCTAGTGCTGGCACCGCCCCCGCCCCCCCCCAAGAATACATATGCATATACACACACTATTTGGCTTTATCTACATTTAAAAACTAGCTTAACTCAGTTATTGTGTTTTTAAGGGACTTTGTGTATGCTTACCTGATTCTCAGCTGGAATGTATCTGTTTTCGTTTGTTTTTTATTTTTTTGGTACTGAGGATTGAACTCAGGACCTTGTGCTGGCCAGGCAGGTGCCTGTGCTGCTGAGCTATCTCCCCAGCTCTGTATCTGTCTTATTGGTGAGATGCACATTTAATATAGTAGCACATTTAATATAGTAATACATTTCTTTTTGCCCTTAAAAAGCTGTTAGAAAAAAAATAAAAAAATAAAAAAAAAGCTGTTACATATCATTGGTAGATCTTAAAATCAATATTAGAACCAAAGATTCAATAAGACACATTTATTGAAATGTAGAAATTAGACTTAATTATAAAAAACATAAGAGGGCCGGGAGACAGCTTAGTGGCATAAACACCTGACTGGCACGTGCAAGGTGTCCTGAGTTGGATGCCTGGAACTGCAAAAAAAAAAAAAAAAAAGATGTTCCATACCATAAATGTTGATGTGAATGGTTTTAAAGTTTTGACAGGGAATTTATTTGTAAGTAGTTATTGAAAGATAAATCTGAGCTGATTTATGTTGGGGATCAGTTGGCACAGAAAAGACTATAAAGGCCAAAAAAGTTAACCAACAGTAATAATCCTGAAAGAAGTAATAAACTGCAGTGAAACCCCAGGGATGGGATGGGGTGGGGTGTTTTAAAGGTAGTTCTATGGAATAACCACTAGGGCGAGGGCAGAGAGTTTTGAGAAAGACAGTGATAGTACAAAGCCCCTGGAGAACATGGGAGTACCTATCCATAGCACAATTTTACTATAATAAGATTACAGTGCTCCATGTTGCTGTTTATTGTGTTTTATCACTCAAGGGGTCTGCAATGATAGATGCAGTGACTAAGCCAGAGAACAAACTTACACATGTGGAAAGATGTTGAAATATGTGATACAGTGTTTCCTGGCCTTGCCACTTCAATGAGATGGATGGTTGTGACTTAATCTAAACATTAGTCTAAACATAAGTTTAGCACCAGTTTAGCATTGCTACTTAGTTTTCACATAAAATTGTTTTGTAAGTTAAATAAGTCATAGTACAAATAATTTCAGAAAGAAAAATTAGGTGGTTTTGTTAGAATTTCACTGTATTCTTACTTTTGGTTTTACCGTGCTAGTGGAAACCTATAGTAGGCTAGGCCCTGGAAACCACTAAAGTTGGAAGTGAAGAATTGGAAAGGCTGGCTTGCTATGTGCTGGGATTCAGCAGAACAGTTCATGCTTGTGATAATTGCTAACACATCTCAGCAGGTTTTTTTGTTTTTTTTTTTTTTTTTTTTTTGGCAGGACCGCAGTTCGAACTCATGACTTTGTACTTGCCAGGCACATACTTTGCACTATTCTGCTGATTTTCAAATTTTACACTACATTGGAACGTAATTGTTTCGTGAAAGGATTAATCTATATTACTGTGTTAATATTAACATCTGTAGAATTCAGTTTTAAATTTGTCTTCCCCATTAATCCTGTCAGCTGTTCTTCTGTTTTGTTGGTGCTTTAAAAGATTAAGGGCTGCCAAATAACTCAGTGGATTAAAGCACTTGCAAGCAGGCAGGGGCTGAGGGTTTGATCCCTAGGGTGTACTGAGATGGCAATTGGGACTGGGCGTGGTGGCACGCACCTGTAATCCCAGCTCTTGGAAGGCTGTAAACAGGTGGATCACTGAGTCGGATCTAGTGGTGAGACCCTAAACACCCTGTAGACAAAAAGAAGGAAGAAAGAAAAATATCCAAGTCTCAGTATTGTAGGGGCTGGGGAGATAGCTCAGTAGAATAAGTGCTTGCCTAGCAAACACAAAGGCCTGAGTTCAGTCCCTGGTTCTGCAACAAAAACCCAAAAAACAACCTCGAAAAACAAAGATCAACTGTTAGCTGTCAGTTTATTCCTCTTGCTTTTGTTCTTTATTAGAAAGCTTATTTTTGGTTTGCTTGTTTATTTGTTTGATTGGTTGGTTTGCTTGCTTGACTATGTTGGCATGGAAATCCAGATCATCCTCCTTCCTCAGACTCTTTAGTGCTCAGA
Source organism: Capromys pilorides (assembly GCA_004027915.1). Classification (NCBI taxonomy): domain Eukaryota; kingdom Metazoa; phylum Chordata; class Mammalia; order Rodentia; family Capromyidae; genus Capromys; species Capromys pilorides. Next base: position 7,698 of record PVKN010011054.1, read on the forward strand.
TTACAGGCATGGGCTGCCATATCAGTTTGTTCCTGCATAATACTAATGCATTTAGTTTTTGAATTTTATTTTTTTATTTATTTTATTTTTCTTTTAATAAGAAATTGGTACAATATATATTGTCCTCGTAGTAGTCATACAGAGCACAGGATGTGAGCATGATGAATTTTCGAATCATTGTTGGTACAAAAAATTTCTTCTCATTGAACAAAGAGAAAGTAGTTGTATACATAGTTCAGTATTCCATAATAGCAGTGGGTTGCTGGCAGAACTGGGAATGTTGGAAGCTGTTGATTTAAGCCTTTTACAGCTCAGCATCATACTAATCTAGCTTTACATTTTATGCCTCGTGGTTAAACTTTTCTGCTGGGTGGTTAAGGGCAAGTTAAAGCAAGACCTGTATAACAAAACATGTAACTTTTGGGGCCAGCGAGGTGGTTCAGTGGCCTAAAGCACCTGCTTAGGAAAGCTTAGGCAACCACAGGGACCGCAGTTCCATTCCGCAGCACCACATGCTGCATCAGCCTCACCCCCAGGGCAGGCTGAGCCAGCCATAATACAAATAAATAAATAAATGAGGTTTTAAAAAATTAAATTTAATTTTAAAAAACATAACTTTTATATCTCCCAAGATCAGTCAAATCACCTCAGAATTTACTTTGAAACCATGTACAGTGCTTTATAGAACTGGTTTGAATTTTGAGTGTAGGTTTAGATGCTACTTTATCCACTTTGAGATTTTTTCCTCTTAAGAGTTAAAAATTGAATTTCTAGAGCACCAAATGTCATAACACATATCTATAATCCCAGTAACTTGGAAAGTTGAGACAAGATACATTTAGGACCAGTTGGAGCAGTTTAGCAGGCTCAACTGCTTAACCTTCTGTTAAGTAGTTTGGGGGTTGTTCATTTGTCTTTTTGAGACAGGGTCCTAATATGTAGTTCAGACTGGCCTTGACCTTACTTTGTACCCCAGCCTAGTCTTGAACTTGGGACCATCCTCCTGCCTCAGCCTCCTGAGTGCTGGCATTACAGGGGTGCACTACCACACTGGGCTTGTTAAGTAGTTTTTAAAGCATCTTGGTCAAAGTAGCATTTCTGTACATTATGCTTATGTTTTTCTTTAAAAAAAAAAAACCTTTATTTTTATTTATGTTATGGCCGGCTCAGCCTGCTATGGGAGTAGGGCTGGCACAGCATGTGGGTTGCAGGTATCTAACCAAAGTCCCTGCAGTTGCCTAAGCAGGCGCTTTAAACTGCTGAGCTATCTTGCCAGCCCTCCATGCTTATATTTCTGATGTATTATATATTTTTTATCTGTTATATCGACATAGACTGGAGTTTTACATCATGTTCTCTTTGTATGAGTTTTTTCACCCATTAACTTTCAGCTTTTTTTTTTTTTTTTTTTTACGAGACTAGGGTTCTAACTCATGACCTTGCACTTGCCAGACAGGCACTTGTGCCACAGAGCTATCTCCCCAGCCCCTACTTTCAGCATTGTTAGTGGTTTTTTTTTGTTTGTTTGTTTGTTTTGTTTTGATTTGGGGTTTTTTAAAAAACAATGTCTGTGTAGTTCAGTGTGGCTTTGTTTGTTTTTGTTTTTTTTGTGAGACCAGGGTTCGAACTCACGACCTTGCACTTGCCAGTCAGGCACTTGTGCCACGGAGCTATCTCCCTATCCCTCAGTGTGGCTTTGAACTCATGACAGTCTGCCTGCTTTGGTTTCCTGAGTTTTGGGATTACAGGTGTACACCACTGTGCATCCTTCTAAAAGTGGTTTGCCAATTAAACATGACCTGGTTCTAGGTTGTTTACCTCTCCTGGAGTTGGATTCCAGGTTGTTCTCATTTCAAAAATTGAATTGAATGAAATCAGCAAAAAAGCTGTGTCAGAGTTGTATTTGGAAAAGTGAAAAGTGAAGGAGAAACAGGCTCTGCAGATAGTTTGGGTGGAGTAAAAGGAAAAGCAGGATGAAAGTGTACTTTCATGGAGGAAGCAGTGCAGGCTAACAGGAAAGCCACAAGAGCAAGCTCTTCTTGGGTTCTGTGTCCTTCATACTGTCCAAATCTCAAGGAAATCGACAAGAACTTAACCTATGTGGGTCCTGAGAGGTGTGTCTGGGATCCCACGCCTCAGGCTCATGTTAGGTCTCTGCTGTCTTATTGAAAACTTGGGAGAAGTCTATGGATAAGGCTTTAGGTACTGTTTTGTCAGGTGTTCAGGATCTTTAATAGTCGTGCTTAATTTTCCTGCCAGTTTTTCCATTCCCTAATCCATGTCATCACACCTGGCCGCTTCCGAGCTTTTGGAAGAGGGAGGAGTAAGAGAGGATCTCACAATATAGTGCCAACTGGACTTGAACTTGTTTGTGTAGCTCAGGCTGATCTTGAATACATAGAGATTCTCCTGCTTCAGCTTCCTCAGTGCTAGAATTATAGCTGAGCACTACCACATTGGGCAACAGCAGTTTCTTATGTGGAACATAGGAACAGATTTTGATTTTTTTTTTTTTTTTTTTTTTCCAAAAGTCTTACTTTCAGCCAGGCATGGTGGTACACACCTGTAATTCCAGCACTTCGGAGGCTGAGGTAGGAGAATCAGTGTGAGTTCGAGACCAGCTTAGGCTACAGAAGTGAGCTCAAGGCCAGCCTGAACTGTATGGCGAGACCCTGTCTTCAAAAGGCAAAATAAAATTAAAGTTTTACTTTCATAGAGATAACACCGTTGTTATTCAGATGTATTTCAGTAACTGGTTTCAATAGGCAGTATCATTTTCATCCTTTCACCTCCTATTTGAGGGTGGGATTCCTCCCCTCCCACCCGGCTCAGCTCGCCCTTGGGGACAGGCTAGCCTGGCATGTGGTGCCAAGGATAATTGCCTAAGCAGGTGCTTTAGTTCCCTGAGCTATCTCTCTGGCCCTTGTTGAGTTCTTAATTTGGATTTGTAGTCCTTCAGTGAGTAGAGCTCTTTGTGTTTCTTTACAGAGGCAACAGAGTCTGTTTTCTCTCTCTCTCTCTTTTTTTTTTTTTTTTTTTGGTGGGACCAAGGTTCAAACTCATAACCTTGCACTTGCCAGGTAGGCACTCGTACCATGGAGCTATCTCCCTGTCCCCCTTTTTGTGTTTTTATTTTTGAGCAACCATGTATCAGATTTTTAGCTTGTAACCTTTATTCCTTAAAACCTTTGTTGCACTGAGTTGAAAATGCAGCTCAGAATAGAGCACTTGGGCTGGGGTAATAGCTCAGTAGAATAAGTGCTTGCCTGGCAAGTGTAAGGGCCTGAGTTCAATCCATGGTTCTGCAAAAGAAAAAAAAAAAAAAAAAAAAATGTAGAGCACTTAACATGTGGGAAGCCCTACATTCAATCCATAGTACTAGCGTACCACCCCCTCCCCATTTTCCCAATGTCTTTAGGAAATGTTTTACTTTTGTGTTAAGATGATGCCAAACTTATTTTCATTTCTTTATGTTATTAACCGATTGATTTGTTCAACATGGTAGCTGTTATTTACTTATTAGAAGAAATATTACAATACTTAACAGTGTTCATTAATGAGGTACTGATAAACCGTTAAGATTGGTTCCAGTACTCTTACAAAATTGGTAATTCATGAGAGAAATCTCAGCTATGTTGACTCAGTATTCCAATTCTCATGTTGTAATATACGAAGATGGAGATTCAGAGGGAGGGGTACGGGGAATTGAACCCACTAGGCCTTCATACTGAGCTATATTCCCAGCACTTTTTTTAGACATTTTGTCTTAAAGGCTTCTGTCTTGAAAACATGAGGTCTGATGTTGAAGCTATGACTTATTGTACTATATTGACATACCCCAGAAATAGGGTGTGACAGTTTAGGAATTAATATAATTTGAGCTCCTTTGTTTAAAGGTATGAACAACTGAGAGCTAGGCAAATTCTTTTGCTCAGTGACCCTAAAGTGAGTTGCTTAAAGAGATTAGATGCTAGATAGGAAAGTTTGAAATTATTGTCAGTATGTCCATAGTTCAGTTGGAAATAAAATCCCCAAATAAAAGAATTACGGGCTGATAAAACTACTGGATCGAACAGCAGTTCTTGAGGGGGAGGTCTCTTATAAATCTTGCTTTTCAACTTTAGAGGAACCTCATTAAGGTAATCTTATTGGGTGGTGAAGGAATTAATGTCATATGAAATTCCTTAAAAATTTATTAGCATTAATCCTAGCACAGATAGTGCATACTTTTAATCCCAGCATCCTTAGGAGGATAAAGGGCTCTGGATTCAATCCCCAGTACTGGGGTAGGGAAATGTAGAGAAATATGTTACATTTAGCAATTTCACACCTTAATTGTGAAATACAGGGTCAAGGCCCTGCTAATCTTAAGTTTCTTGTTTTTTCATGTTCTTCCTTTTGTTGTTTCACTTTGCCTAATTGGTTGTATAATCAATGATAAATACGTATGGAATTAAATACAAGTATTATGGGAAAGTAAATCACTAAAATAGAAGCCAAATAAAAGCTAAACAAATGCAGTACCTCATTCATAGAACTATGTTTCAAATACTCAGTAGCCATGAGATTAGCAGTAGTAAACAGCTAGAGTGTTTTATACAGCTCTAGTCAAGTTTTGCTTCCTTCAAACTTATAGTTCCCTTTCTTTGGGTAAGCCTATTTAGCTGCATCCTTGCCTGTAGTCCTATCAGCTCTTACTGCTGTTAATGAAGCAAATACTCGGTGATGCCTCAAAGGCCTTTGGAGGCACCCAGGCCTATCTGCTTCTCCTGGGATGCGGGTGTGGTCAGGCCCTGAGCTGGGAGGCTGCTATGGGGAGTACAGATGGGCCTCGAACAGGATTCAGAAACTGTGGTGAGGTGAAGAATCTTCGTTACTCTTGGCTCTAAAGCATAATTGTAATTACTAGGCTGAGTGTAGAGGCACACATCCTAATCCCAGCCCTCATGAGGCAGAAAGATCACTTCAAATTTTAGGCCAGCCTGAGCTACCTAGTGAGCTCAAGGCCAACCTCAACTACATTAAGAAACTCTCAAAGCACAAAAACAATAAACAACTCCAGGAGGGCTGATAGGTGAGAAAAATGATATTGACTGTGTTCATTTGTGAGAATTCTTGTCCTCCTTGAATTTAAAAAAATAGATTTTTTTATCATGGCGTTTGTGTATATGTGTTTTCTTTTTGGCTTTGAGACAGGGTCTCACTATGCAGCTCAGGCTGGCCTTGAGCTCACCTTTGCAGCCCAGACTGGTCTTGAACTCACTCTGATCCTCCTGCCCTAGCCTCCCAAGTGCTGGGATTACAGGCGTTGGCAACCATGCCTGGCTTGTTTTTCTTTTCTACTCGAAATTAAATTCAGGAACACTGAGCTATATCCTTTTTTTTTTTTTTTTTTTTTTAAGCTATTTACTTTGGGATAGGATCTAGTTGCCCAAGCTGACTCAGCTTTGTAAAACTTCTGCCCCAGCCCCCACATAAGTGGAGTTATAGGCATGGGCCCCCATATCTGATGCTCTTTCTCTCTTGCTCTGTTCTGTGTTTCTTAGTTTCTTCATATACTTTGCGTTGCCTTGCTGTGTTTTATTGCATGCACTTATTTTCCTTTGAATGCTGTTTGTATTCATCACATTTCATTTCACATGTGTTTAGTTTGTTCTTCAACCTGTCAGTTGGGTATTTTAGTTTGCTTTTCATTCAAAATTTGTATGTGTTTTTATGGACATCTTTTACCTTTTTGTGTGATTTCAATAAATAGATTTATTCTTAAATTGCCTTCAAGTTCTGTTTTCTAACTTGTTAAAAACAAGTTCTCACTTTCTCATATGCAGGCTGCCTCGTGACAGCCTATGTTCATGTGTGATTTGTAATCTGACAGTGATGAGCTTATGGGGGACAGGAGCCATGTTTTCTATAGGAGTCTTGCAGTCATTGACCTATGAAAGCATGTCTCACATAGTTTCTTTTTAACTCCTCAAGAGGCCACATGAATTTCAGGCGTCACAATCTTAGTGTAAGGTTCCTAGATGCATGCTAGCAGGGTAAAGTTAGAACTTGTAATGGGGTTGGAGCTTAGCTTTTACTTTCTTTCTTTTAAGGTTCTTTGTCATTTCTCTGATTCATTGTCCAAAACTCAGGGTCATCCCTACCCCCACTCACCCCCTTCCCCACTTTTTCTTTTTGTCAGGTATTGAGATGAGATCTTGCTGAATTAACTATGGTGGACCTGAACTTAATAGTCCTCCTGCCTCTTGAGAACTGACATTATAGCCATGCATTGTCTTGCCCAGCTAAGACTTGTAGTAAACTGCCCTTGTTTTGAGTTTATAGAAAGCCAAATGCTAAGTAAATGTTTTAAATTCATAATGTAAAATGTATTGGATGATATTGAAAACCAAGTGTATTGACATAGTTATTAAAGTATAATTTTGTGATATAATATGTACTTTCTAGACAAATTATAAGATTTAGCAACAAATATAGTAACACAGTTTGAAGTGCTGATAAACATAAAAGTATTTCTGAGATAGGTTTTATATTTTATTAATAATGAATTAATAAATTTGGAGAGCATGTTGTATACCATAATCACTGGTAATGTTTTTATAAGACATGTTAGTCTTACAAGTCTTTTAAAGGGAAAAAGTCTTTGGGTTTTTTCCCCAGTGTTTTTTGACCAGGAAACAAATTTATTAAGGAATAAACATAATCATCTACTAGGATTCCCAGAGGGACGTTGTAGAAGAACTGCTTTGAGGCTGGAGAGATAGCTCAGTAAAATAAGAGCCTGCCTGGCAAGTGCAAGATCCTGAGTTCAATCCCTGGTACTGCAAAAGGGAGGGAGAGGAGGAGGGAGGGAAAGATCTAGAAAGAGTGCTTTGTGCTCTATGATGTATTTGTACATTATGTTTATGCATTTGACAGTACTGAGAAAATTTCAAGAAGAAAACTTAGCAGTTTCCGTGTTTTCAGATTTCATCCTGAAATTATGTACGTCCATGCTGTAGTCTGTATTTTCCTATCCTAGTGGTGTTTCCTTGCCTCTTGATATATCTAGCAAATGTTCAGAAATGTAGTAGAATAAATATGAGATAGAAAAACATTGTTTAATACACTCACAATTTTGTTTTAACTGCCATTCTGTCCCCAATAGTTTTGATTTTAAGTTGCAAATGCATATGTCTGGTTGTCCTTGGTGTTTTTATATTGCCAGCTATTGAATCCAGGGTCTCAGACATGCTGATCAAGCAGTGTTCTACCTTCCCAGCCATATGTACTGGCTTAAACAGCCAGTTTAAGCTGTTTTAAGATTGAAGCAGTAGCTGGGCATGGTGGCGCACACCTGTAATCTCAGCACTTGGGAGGCTGAGGCAGGAGGATCAATGTGAGTTCGACATCAGTCTGGGCTACAAAAGTGAGCCCAAGGCCAGCCTGAACTGCATAGTGAGACCCTGTCTCAAAAAGACAAAAAAAAAAAAAAGATCGAAGCAGCAATAATACCTGTACCATAGTTTTTGTAGGTGATTATTTGCCACCATTGATGAGTTTAATATTACCAAAATCTAGCCTATTCAGATTTCCATGGTTTTTTTCATAAATGTTTGTAAGGTTTGAATCAGGTCCAGATTAAGAGCCCTGCATTCTGTGTTACATGTTTTAGGTCTAGTTTACCAGGTTTTTTTCTTTTCCTTGAATTTAAACATTTTTTATGACGTGTAGGTATGGCTTTCTTTCTTTGTGTTTTCTTCCTGCTTGGGCTTCGTAGAGCTTCTTTTACTTATTTATTTATTTTTTGTGCTGTACCGAGGATTGAACTCAGGACCTTGCACTTGCCAGGCAAACGCTTATTCTACTGAACTACCTCCTCAGCTCCTGTGGTTTGGTATTTTTAACCAGTTTTCACACAGGTTAGCCATTCTCTCAGACACTGCTTTTATCCCATTTTCTATTTTCCTCCTAAGGCTCTGATGACATTGATATTATCACAGTACCCTGCATAAACTTTACATTTTATTGTCTGTTTGGGGGATGTTTTTCCTTGCATTTTCTACTTCAATTCTTGTGTGTGTGCATGTGTGTGTGTTGTATACATGCGCATACACATGTGCAGGGCCTCACTACACAACTTAAACTGTAGCCATCCTCCTGTTTTCAGCCTTCCCAGCACTGGGATTATAGGCGCATGCCACCACACCCAGACTCAGTAGCTGGATCAGAGTGTCCGGGGGTGGAGCCCAGTGGGGCATGTGGTGCCAGGGACCAAACCCAGGTCCTTGCACTTGCTTAAGCAAGTAGGTGCTTAGTCCACTGAGCTGTCTCGCTGGCCTTACTTTTAACTCTTGGTATATGTAGCAATTTTTATTGGATGCTGGACATTTATCTGGCCTTCCACTTCATTTATCCTAGCTCTTTTGTTGTATTTATGCCACTTTCACCTATTATGGACCTACTATGTGTCCTTGCCCCTGCCCCAGCTGGGATGTGAAAACTCTGAGCTTCATTCCTAGGCCTTTTTATTATTTTGTTTTCAGTGTTTTTGAATGTTGTAATTGTAAAACGTGTAGCTGTCCTGATAATGATATTCCTCAGAGAGCCTTCCCATTCCCCTTCCTATCCTGCTAGGCATGTACAGTGGTGGCTAAAAGCATAATCACTTTTGGGAACTGAGCTGAGTTGGATTGGGTTAGAGTTGTGATTACATTCTTAGTGCCTGTTGTTTAGTCTTGGGACACTTCGTTTTTAGGACACGACCAACTGATACATTAACTACTGCCCTTTTTCCGTTACCATATCTTGAACTCTAGTCTCTTCCTTACAGTGAGTTTGCCAGCCTGGAGGTGTGCAGACTGAGCACAGAGTGCTTTGACTGGCTTGCCCAAACCCCTAGGTGTGATTCCCCAGGGCAGCTGAGTGAGTGGAGCTAAATGCCCAAAGCCCTTCCTTTCAGAGACTGTGCGTAGCTTCTTAGCCTCTGCTCCTTACAGCTGCATGAACAGCCTGCGAGGATGAGTACCTGGGTTATGTCCTGGCTAGTTTCTTGGCCTTTCTTTCCATGTCGTCTGTCCCTTTGGCCCTATGGAAACACCAAGTACTACTCATTTCTGTATTTCCCAGAAGTAGCCAGTTAAAGGATACCTGCCAAAAGAAGCAGTGGCAGAATACAAGCTCACTTCCTTGGTTCTTTCCTTCCTGTAATTCTGATCACAGAGTATTGTCATTAATCTAGCTTTTCCTGTTCTCAGAGTGTTTGTTTGCTCTGAAGTATTTATCGTACTCCTACCTTACAATTTATTGGTGAAGACCACTATGCATGCTATTTATCCCTTAGTTTCCTGTGATCTATATTTTCTATACCAGTGGTGTTTCCTTGCCTTTTGTTATATCTAGCAATTTTTATGGATGCTGGACATTTAATTTTGTCTAATTATATCACATAGATTGTGTTATTTTCCTTTAAAGCAACTTTTTTTCATTGACAGATATTGTCTTTAATAGTTTAGCACCACAACAAGAAAGGTTCTTCTGGAGATCTTACCTCTGAATGTTCTGTGCCACTTTGGTAATAGTTTGTCACTCTCTGAAGTATATTAATTAGCTCTGGAAACCATCTAGCTTAAAGGTCCCTACTTGCTCTTTACCTAGCATGTACTTGTCCTTTTTACTACTCAGGCGTATCTCATTCTTCTTACGAATTCTGTCATGCCTTAACTTTTCAGTGTTCATCCCTGAGAGTTTGTTTCTTCAACTCACAAAACATCTGTCCTTCTCTGCTTAGAATCCCACTCCATCCTTTGCAGTCTAAAATGTCCCTCTATCAGGAAAACCAGAGCTATGTTTGAAGCTACCCATTTGTTTACCAGTCTTTAACATTGTCTGCTATCTACTAGATGGTAAACCTGATTGGTGTTAAGTCGTCATGGCTAGAATGAAAAGCTCTTTTCCATTCTCTTTTCTAAATTTCATTATGAAATTACTAAAATACACAGCAGAATTTAAAATTTGAAAGTGGTCATTTGTGTAACGAATACCCACTCTCTAGATACCATTGACATTTTATCACATTTGTCCTTCTGTGTGTGTTTCATCTTATTAAGTACCTTTAAAGATCAATGGCTAAAATGCTAATGAGAATTAAATTAGGACAGCTCTATGGAAATCATTGTGGGTGTTCCTCAGAAAACTAAAAGTAGCCAAGTTACATCCTTTACAGGTACAAATTCTCTATAGTGAATGTGACCATTATGTATATCTAAAATGTACCAATAAAATCTAACTTTATAAGGACTAGGAAGATAGCTCAGCAGCATAAATACCTACCTGGCAAGCACAGGGTTCCAGGTTCAATCCTGGTACTGCAAAATAAAAACTAACTTTCTAAAAAGAAAGATAAAAGTAGAAGTCAAATATGGTGGAACACATCTGTATCTAAGAACTCGGGGAGACTGTGACAGGAGAATCACAAATTCAAACCTGTCCTGGGCAAGATTCTCTTTTTTCCTAGGCTGACCTTGAATTTATAGTAATCTCCTGCCTCAGCCTCCTGAGTGCTAGCTAGCACTATCATTTGATCTAGCTTTAATAGTTTAGCACCATACGTACCAGTTCTTGGCACATTTTTTAGAAATTGAAGGTGGCATATTGTAGGGTTCAGTATGGTACTGCATTAATTGAGGCACAATTCACAGTGACCAAGGCATGTGTTATGATTTGTATCTAGTTCTCCCAAAGCCTCATGCAGGAATTGGGGCAGCTTCTAGAGTTTGTGATTGATTCTTGGTTCGGTGTTGGGATTATGGGTGTGAGTGCTACACTGTCCAGGGACAGATAATCTTTACAAATGTAAGGAGGAGAAAGAAGCTTGCTAGCTGCCACAGCTGCTACCCCACCCGTGGCTCTGATGTCCAAGTCTCCCACCACTGCCGCCATGCACAGCTGCCCTGTGCCCTGTGCCGCTCTGCCTTGGAACCAGCCGGGTATGGACTGAAACCTCCACAAACTGAGCTAAATATTTCCTTCCTTACCGGCAACAAGTGAAAAGTAACTAAGGCAATAGGCAACCAACCTCAATCCCCATCAAAAGATGAATATACATGGGTAAATAAGTGTCCTATATAAACATAGTGGAGCATTATTTAACCATACATAGCAGAAAGGAAGTAGTCATCTTTGAAAGCTTTTTGTTACTGTGAACTACTAATATTTAAGTTGAGCCTGTACTCTGAGTTTCTCTACAGAGCTGGCCATAATTTGAATCTCATAGATTTCAACGATTTTACCTTTGACAGAGAGACACTGCTGATGGTAGTCTCAGATGGAAGCTGTGTGGTCTGTGTTCTATGGGTAGAAACTAGAAATCCTGCTGGATGTCTTTGTTGTGTAAGACAGTCCCCATACCAAGTGATCCACACAGTGTCAGTGGTTGAAGAATCGTATTTTGCTAATGTGCATGTAATGTTTGAAGTCATTTTCGGAGTAGTTTATTTTTATTTTCATTTTCATTTTACGTATTAGGTACAGGGTCTCACTACACAACTAGGCCTCGTAGTGATCCTCTTGTTTTCAGCCTCCCCAACACAGGGGTTACAGATGTATACCACCATGCCCAGACTGGGGAGACCAACTCAGCAGGCCACTGGCCCCAGGAACAGGGCTCTCAGGGCATACGGGACTGGGGATAGAACCCTGGTCCCTTTGCTTGCCAAAGCAGGTGTCTAATCCACTGAGCCATCTCCCCTGCCCAGTCCTTTTTTTTAATGGGTGACTGAATTTGAGATCGTGTGACTTATCAAAGGTCACAGTTAATAAAATAGAATTCAAGATCAGTCTTCGACAGTAAAATGTTCTACCTTTGGGTTCTCTCCTTAAATATAACTGGTAGAGTTAAGAACCAGATGCTATTCCAAGTGATTTTTATTCTTAAAGTAATTATCCTGTGTTCTGTTGTTTTATAGGTGAACATTAGTATAGTTGCCTAAAGTTACACCACTTTACTTCTAGAAAGTAGAAGACGTGGTTCAAATCTCAGGCAGTCTAGGTGTGTAGGGCCTACTTTTAACCACTATGAAGTGCTCATAGTTCTTTTTTAGGTTTAGCCATGTTTCTGGGTTTTTTTTTATTTTTCTTTTGAGGAGATAAGGGTTCTGCTTTGTAGTACATATAGGCTGACCTTGAACTCTTGTTAATCCTCCTGCCTCAGCCTCCCAAGTGGTAGGACTCCATGCATCACTACACCCGGCTTGTTTTTGTTTTTAAATATCTTGTGATAGGTATGGTTATACCACCATACCCAGCAGTTTTGTACACTTTCAATTCTAGCGCTGAGAAGGATGAGGCAGAATGATTGTGAGTTCGAGGCTAACCTGGGCTGCAGAGTAAGATCCCTTTGAAATTTGAAAAAAGTTTTAAAGAAAAATTTAAAAATCACTTTAAGAAACGAAGTATTGCGCTTTCCACCGCCATCTTCCCATGCTGCCATAATGGTGCACATGAATGTCCTGGCTGATGCTCTCAAGAGCATCAGTAATGCCGGAAAAAAGGCAAACTCGAGGTCCTCATTAGGCCGTGCTCCAAAGTCGTTGTCTGGTTTCTAACTGTGATGAAGCATGGTTATATTGGCAAATTTGAAGTCATTGGTGATCACAGGGCTGGAAAAATTGTTGTGAGCCTCACAGGCAGGTTAGATAAGTATGGCGTGATCAGCCCCAGGTTTGATGTGCAGCTGGAAAAATGGCAGAATAACCTGCTCCCATCTTGTCAGTTTGGGTTCACTGTATTGACAACCTCAGCTGGCATCATGGATCATGAAGAAGTGCGACGAAAACACACAGGAGGAAAAATCCTGGGATTCTTTTTCTAAGGATGTAAAACATAAATAAAATACCTCAGCGGGTGGGGGGGGGGGACGGACACAAACTGTCGGTATATTTCTGTTTAATTTTTCTGAGTAGATTATTTGTTTTCTGGTGCTAGGGATTGAACATAGTTCCTTCATGCTTGCTAGAAAGACAATGTATCCCACCCCAAAAACACATTTTTAAATTACCGCACTCCCTTGCCTTTTTACTTCTATTTGTATTTTTTAAGTTTGTTTCTTGTTTTCTCCCGTTTTTTGAGACAGGGTCTTGCTGTGTACAGCTCAGGCTGGTCTTGAACTCAGAAGTTCTCCTGCTTCCGCCTCCCAGGCATCTGCTACTACATTTAGCTAAAAGCATTTCTTTAAATTCCATTTTCCCCTTCTCTCATTCTGTTTCCCCACCAACCACAATATTATTATCTTCAAGCTTTGTGCTTACATTTCTTGTCAAACTTACTCCAGGTTGCTTTTGTTTTTACAATCATGAACAGAATGTTTTTTCACTTTGTTTTCCTCTTCATTTGTATTGTTAAAGAAAGTTTTAAAACGTGTGTTTTTAAAGTCTTTTTAAAGAAAGTATCAGTGGTAGGGGTGCTGCATAAAATAAGCAAATGGCCATAGAGCTCATGAGAAAAAAGCCAAGTACAAAACCTATTCTCTGGTGAGCTTGCCTGCTGTCATTAGAGTGGCATTGGTGTGATCAAGAATTTCTATTTTCCAGGCTAAGAGATTTAGCTCTGTTGGAGCTTTTCGCTAGCATGTTCAAAGCCTTGGGTTCTGTCCCTGTAGTGCAAAAAAAAAATTTTAAAGGACTTTGAAGCCAAGCATGATAGCACATAACTATTAAGTAATCCTAGCACAAGTGCAAAGGCCAACCCCTGCTCCCCTGCCTCAGAAATGCATAGGTGGGTGTAGGAAGGGAATGGATGGATTTCTGTTCCTTACGAGATGCAGTGTCATTTAGAAATTTATGACCAGAAAATTGGTGCTCTGATTCTTAAAATTACACTGACTACATCATTAATCTGTTGGAAGGTAAGGGTAATGAGAGCCAGTTGGGAAGCTGTTGAAGAAACGCATATGGTCAGTGATAGTGACTTATACCAGGATAATTGATTGCAGTTGAGGTAGAATGAAATGATCACATTCATTTATATTGAGATACATTTAGAGGGTTAGAGCCAAACAGATTTCATCATTGGATAGTGGAGTATTAGAAAAAGAAAGGAAGCCATGCTTGGTGGTGCACATTTGTAATCTCAGCACACTAGAAGGTGAGGCAGGAGGATTGTGAGTTTGAGGCTAAGTAGCCTTAACGCCTGTCTCAAGAAACCAAAATAAAGAAAAGAGTTAATTTCCTTATTGCAGCATCACTTTGACTATTTGTTCTCTAATATTGTCAAAGACTTCATTGAGGGGCCAGGGAGATAGCTCTGTAGCACAAGTGCCTGCCTGGCAAATGCAAGGTCGTAAATTCAAACCCTGGT
>PVKN010011055.1:0-22031 GCA_004027915.1 Capromys pilorides
AATTTTAATCATATTTAATTGGGTTTCTGGAACTCGTACTAAACTTTGCCTGAGGGACAAGTTTTTATGGAAGATTTTCTCATATCCAATTACAGGGTATTTCTATAGTAGAAGAAAACAGTTTATAATTAAATGGACTGAACTTTAGCCTGATGCGCATGTTTACAAAAGGGGAACCCACCTCTGCGCATTCCTGGAGTGTTCTGTTCAGGCAGATGGGATTTTTCTAAATTGATGCTTCTCCTTAAGGATTGGGCTCATGTAGGGTAAATGGCTACTAATAATCACAAGGCATCGTTGCCTAAGTCTGGATAATATAGAGAACAGTTAGCATTAGGAACAGAGTCTTTAGGACTCTTACTAAAGAATCACTGAAACCCTACCCAAGACTCTGGCGCCCCCGTCTTGTGTCGAAGTCATAGTTCTGCCCTTCTCTAGACACAACCCAAGCTTGGCACATCAGTCAGTCTTCCCATTGCTAGTACTGAGCAGGGACGCTTACAGTTTAATGGGGGACAGGTTTCATTTCAGATCAGGGTTTGGGGGTTTCGGTCCATCGCTGACTCCAAGGCAGAAATGACATGGCAAAGTGGCAGAGGAAAGGGCTGAGGAAAGCTGCTCATGCCACAGAGGCCAGGAAGTAGAGAGTAGAGCGAAGATCCCGAGGGAGAAATAGCCTCTGAATGCCCCAATCCAGTGCCCCACCCCTGCCAGCCCAGGCCTGCCCTCAACAGTACTTTTAGTTAGGAATTTACCTGTGGATCAGTCCTCCGACTCGCAAAGCAGCTCTGTGATCCAATCAGCTTGCAAAAATCACTTCCACCTCTGAACATGAGACTTTCGAGGAAATTCAATGTCTAAATCACAATTAGTTAAATTTCTGGGGCTTAATTTGCTCTTCAGTAAAATTTGAAAAATAAAAGCATCTCTCCACTTCACAAGTTTTTCAAGAGCTACATGAGTTAATATAGGTAAAAATAATTGCAGTAATGGTTAGGACAATATATAAATGGCCAGTAACATTAGCTTATATTATTGTTCAGGGATTGTACTTAAGGGAATATGGTTGAAGGGGGTGGATATGTCTGCTTTTAACAGTACAGTTTTTTATAGAAAATATATGCCTTGCATGCTGTAAGATATCCTGTGTGTCTTATCTTACCAGTCTTTACTAAAACACTACAAAGTAAATGTGGCTTTTATTTTGAGGATTATGAAACCAGGCTTCCTAGCTTTTTTTTTTTTTTTTTTTTTTTTAATTTATGTATTTGGTACAAAGTCTCACTATGAAGATCGAACTCGGAATGAGTCTCCTATTTTTAGCTTCCCCAGCACTGGGATTACAGGTTTGTGCCACCATACCTGGTCTCCGCGGCTGGATCAGTGCATCCGGGGGCGGGGCCAGCATGGCATGTCATGCTGAGGATTGAATCCCAGTCCCTGCGCTTGCCTAAGCAGGTCATTAGTCCCCTGAGCTATCTCACTGGATCCTTTTTTTTAGAATTAAGTAACTTCCTTTCTGAGTTTGGATTAAGTAACTTCCTAAAGTCGGATCTGGTTAATAGGATGTAGAACTTGGATGATCGAGAGGGCATCAAACATCTGTGGAGCATTTGCCATGGGCTGGGCACAATGCTAAGAGTTGCAGCCACCCTGCCCACATGTAGGGTGTGTGTTCTCTAGATGGAGAGACAGGAAATAGTTTGGAGCACAGCACATGCGAAGCTGCTAGCTCCTAGCTCCGACCCACACTGCTAAAATCGGTTTTGCCATGGTGTGGCAGGAACTCTGCATTCCACTGGACCCTGGACTACCTGAGCAGAGCCAGCTCAGTGTTGATAGTGGCAGCGAACTGGAGATGTCAGTTGGAGTCAGTGCCCTTCACCAGCTTGCAGGCAACTGGCACACTTGTAGGTGAAGCCCTAGTGAGGTGATGGGCAACCTTGCAGAGCTTTCAGTGGTAACAAACAGCCCCCAGAGCACACACGGGGTACATTCACTGCTCCTGGCTAGGCGGGTGCTCTCTGGGGCATTAGCCAACATCCAGCCTGCTCACTGGAGCAGAACATAAGCTCCTGCTTGGAACTCACCCCAGCACAATGCACTCTTGAATTTCTGGGAGCAGTGAACCCCTTGAGGGAGAAGATGAGAACAGTCTAATGGAATCTGCCAGCAGCACCTCAGGAAGATGAGGACGCTACAGACAGGGAAGAAACTCACTCTTTCTGGTTGTGCTTTCCATGCCCCTCCTTGTCTAAACATTCCAGAGTGTCTTCCTCACCCTGCCAGTGGCAGCTGCTTGCCGCAGCAGCAGATGAATCTAGCTGTGAGTTGGGCCCCACAGAGCCAGTCAGATCAAACTTCACCTTAGGAAGAGGAGGTGATCATGGCTGTTCCACTGATGTTTCAACTCCAACTTTTCCCGTTCCCTCAGCCTCAAGAGTTGGAACTGTCTCCTTCACATGTTGACTCTGTGCTATCTGATAGTTCTTTCCTAAACGTTTCTTACCTGAACAGTTATTCACTTTGGCACCGATGCATCTCAGTAACTGAACATAGTTACCTAGTTGTTATATGGCGTTAAATAATTTAACATTTAAGTTTACCTCCATAAGGATTATATATTAGTTTCCTCCTCAAGTATTTAGAATGTATATTTGTTTATTTGTTTGTTTGTTTGTTTGTTTATTTGTTTATTTATTTATTTGGTACAGGGTCTCCCTACACACTAGGACCTGTAGTGTACCTCCTGTGTGAGCCTCTCCAGCACTGGCATTACAGGCATGCACCATGACTCCTAGTTTTGGTAACCAGCTCAGCATGGGGCTGGCATGGCACGCAGTGGCAGGTTTTGGACCCAGGTCCTTGAGCTTGTCAGGCAGGCACTTAGACTCCCAATCTATCTCCCAGGCCCTAGAATTTCTTTTAAAGACAGAGTCCCGGTGCTGAAATGAACAGTTTAAAAAAATCTCTCTGTATATTTACATATCATTTGCATATAACTACAGTGCATATGCAGTGCTTTCGAAGATGGATTCTATCACTTTTATCTTCCAAATAATGTAACACAATGCAACGCTATGTCATATTTCCTAACTGCTCATTTCTTGATAAAATTATATATTAAATTTTATGTGAATTTTATTTAATTTGCTCACACAGTATTACTAGCATGGTTTAGGATATTTTCGTTTATTTGCAGCATGAATTTTGAGATTTTAAGAATGTTATTTTCATTACCTCTCTGTTTCTCTATGCTGGATGTCAGTAGTCTAGTGAATCACATATTTACAGTTATGCTCAGGACTAGCATAAGACTCTGCAAGATGCTCTGATTTCTTCTCTCAAAACTGCAGGGAGCGTGGTCATGTCTCAAACCTGAGTCTTTCTTTAATGACTCCAAGGTACTTTCAGGAAGTTATCTCCATAGAGGAATAATGTATATTTTTAATACCTAATCTACCGAGTGAGATAGAAGGTATAGTTATTTTCTCCCACAAACAATTAATGCAATATTTTTGTTAGGTAAAAAATATGGCTGTGAACTCTGATAGAGAAAATGGCATTTGACTAAGTTCTCTACTTTTCACAGATTTCTAAGTCACCATGTACCTAATGACTATTAATAATTTCTCCATTTGCAATGCTGATTTTTGCAATATGATCATCTATATCAAAGGGTTAATTCTTTATTTTTGACACCCTCACCCATCACAATTCCTTCTCTTTCATTGATTTTATTCAACAAAACATCCTCTGTAAACATTAGTGGAATATGTTTTACATGGAGTGTAATCATTTGGGTGACTGAATAAAGTCTATCCCTAAAGTTTGAAAATTCAGTATTCTTTTACAGATGAATAACAGAACTGGCGAGCTCTGTGGCCTGCTCCATTCTCCCTTTATTTCTTATTAACAAATCTCCACCTGTATCCCTGTACCAAGGCACCATTAAAAAGTGTTCCTCTTCCATGGCCTCCAGCAACTGGGGTGTCAGTGAGGAGGAGATAGATATGGCTTCTGAAAAGACCCTTTGGCCTTTTTTACTCTCTCCTGCATCCTAACAGAAATGATAACATAATGACCAGACCTCCAAAAGCACCACCCTGTGCCTTTGGAAGATGGAACCCCAATTCCAATGCACTGAGAACTACAGATAAAAAAATATGACTCAGGTTTCTCATATCAGATACTAGGACATGTTTCCCTTAACCATGTTGAGCTGCCTCTCTTAAGATTTCTTTAATGTGAGCCACAACACCCATCACTTGTTTAGCCCACTGTTGCTAGTAGTAGGCAAATAGAATTCGTAAGAATAATCTTCCAGTGATAAAAGTGATATAACATATAAACGTAGGAACTAGGTCTATTTATTGTAATTTTTTCAACATTAATTGATAGTAGTACATTGGAACAGATTTACCACAAAAACTATCAAGAACAGATGTGCTAAGCTTTAAGGAATTTTGGAGTTCACCTTAGCATCTTTTAGTAATGTTTGCAGGGGCAAGCACCACACACTTGTGATGTGGGAATAAGAGAATAAGAAGGTCTACCTCCTTTTCCAGACAATATATGTGCAAGCACTAGGTAACACTTAAAGGACCATGTACATGCTGGCTCTTGTCCAACCAGATACAGCACACGAAGCCAAAGTTGCACCATAATAATGAAAATAGTACATGAAAGATAAGCTAGGGACCAGGAATGTAGCTCAGCAGCACAAGTACCTGCCTTGCGAGCAGAAGGGCCTGAGTTCAAAGAAAAAAAGATAAACTAGGATATTTAATTCTGAAATTAAAAAGCAAATTCTGGTGGTGGAAGTGTAGATGAGTACAACCACTATGGAAATCAGCTCAGAGATTTCTCAACTCAGATGAATATTTTTATTACACTCCTGAATATTTTTCCAGAAGAACTAAAAAGTCCTACCACAGCAATATATGTGCATCCATATTTACAAAATGTAAATTGCCATAGCTAAATCTAGAAAACAATCCAAATGCCCACCAACTGAGCAACGGATAAAATGAGGTGGCATTTTTTAATGTATTACTCAGCTATGAAAAGGATAATACACAAGGTTTTTGTAGATAAAAGGATGTAACTAGAGACCATACTCATAAGTAAAATAAATCAGACATGCATATATAAACATAATATTGGCTCCCTAGTGTAAAAACCTGAAAGAGTAAATAAAACCTGAAAGGTTCAATAGATACTATGAAAGGGAAAAGAACTATTCAAAAGGAAGGAATAAATGGAGGAAAAGGGATAAGAAAGAAAGAAGGAAAAGAAAAAGAAATATATCTATACAACTTTTTAGGTCCACTGAAAAAAAAAAGGCAGACATCCAGATTTTCCAACTTTGTAAAATCTGATGGTCTGTACCATGCTGATAGCAACACATAATGATTGGGTCTGTGTGTGTTTGGGTGTGTGCGCGTGTCTGTCTGTGTGTGTGTGTGTTGTATCTGTAATAGCTCAAACTAAGCAAAAGAGAAGGACTTTGATAGCTCACAAAGCAAAACACACAGGATACTTTGGATAACTCTACTTAGAATTTCTGTCGATCTTTTGAAAAGAGCAGTTAATACTTAAATGTTTTTCTGTCCTTTTCATTTTTTTTATAATTTTTAACTAATTTTGTGTGCTTATACCTGGCAATCTGAACAACCAATTTTAAGACAACAATATACAATATAACAACTGTTGTTGAATTCCTATCATTTTGTTTAGTTTCTAATGGCTTTTTTTTACTTGTGTTTTTGTTCTCTTAAAAATAAAATATTAAAAATAGCCTTTATAACAAAGCAATAATTGTAAGTAAAAACAAGTGAATTCTTTTGGGTTTCAGTAGCACAGTATTTCCAGAAAATTTCTTTATGCTATTTTTCTACCATCCTGCTATTAAATGTGTGGAATTTTTTTTCATCACAAGCATATTTTGAAAAGGCTAGGCAATTGATACTCACTGGTTCATTGTAAGAAAAATCTGTGTGAAAAGGCATCATATTTAATCTCATTGGGTGCATGTTGTACTGTGAGAACAGCAGGGAAGTTTTATAAAAAGTCATTTCACTCACATTTTAATATATATGTAAAAGATTGGTTTTCCCCAAAGCCAACCTGTACTCCAGCTGTTTGCACATATTTTAGTGTGACTCTGCATTTTCTCTGGAGATTAAGATGGGCTCAGGAAGAAGCAACCCCGTCCAAACTAGGCAATTTGCTTTTCAACATGTTGCATAACAGATGCTCCAAAGAAAGAGAGGGAGAGGGGCCTGCGCTGAGGAAGAGACAACCCTGAACCATCCTAGGATCCCAGGTCTGCAGGGGAGAGGCTGAAGGTAGAAAATAAATGTGTACACACACATTTGTGCTCAGGCGGATGATCTGAAGGACAGTAGTTCATATGTTGGTTTGAAAAGAAAAAGAAAAAAAGAAGCCAGCATTGTTTTGCTTTGTAAGTTATCAAAGTCCTTCTCTTTTGCTTAGTTTGAGATATTACAGATACAACACACACACACAGACAGACACGCGCACACACCCAAACACACACAGACCCAATCATTATGTGTTGCTATCAGCATGGTACAGACCATCAGATTTTACAAAGTTGGGAAATCTGGATGTCTGCCTTTTTTTTTTTTCAGTGGACCTAAAAAGTTGTATTATGCTTCTAAAATTCCAATGGGTTTATATATTTCTCTTTGTAATTTTGTAAATTAATTATACCAGCTCATTTCAATGCCTTTGCTGTGCAAGCCTTCATGGGACACAAAGTGAATGAAGCCTACTTGTAGACTATGATAAGTTCCTCCGCGAAGGCAGGCACACTCAGCCCCCAGCTCGGCATAAGCGAAGCTGTGGAGATCTGCGCCCTCAGAATAAGGAGAGGCAACCAGGCAGGCACACCGAATGGCTGCCCAGACTCCTGTTGTCTCTTATCCCACCATCATGCTGCATCAACCTGTTCATTTCTACAAGTGTGCAGCTCTTACTGAGTACACAAATAAGGTTTGCGCAAACAAAAAAAAAAAAAAAAAAAATAGGGGACACACTAATTTAGAAGCAAGACAAGAGTCGATACAAGTTTTGTTAAACAATATCTCCTTTATACCTTTAAATGACTGTGCCAAACCAAAGTACACATTTATGTTTTGTGACCCACATGACATCTGTTTTTCATATGAGTGCTTATCTTCAGGTTTTATTATTTTATTTCCAAGAAATTTCATTAAAGTATGCATGTTCAATTTTATAAACTTCTTGAAATAAAAACCTAGAACTTAACATGTGTGTCGTTTCCCAGGCACCCTTTGCAGGCCCTCCAGCTGCTTCTGCTACAGACTAATATGTAAGCACTTTACTTAAGCTACAACAGCAGAAGCATTGAAAATGGAACAGGAGAGGGAACAGTGGAGAAAGGGACAGCAGTGAGCAGATTCCAGAATGTTCCCATGTGAAATATGACTAGATCTAGGATTGCGTCAATGGATCTTTACGAATTTTTAAAAAATATATGAAACTTCATTTATGGGCTCAGCACTGTTCTTTCACATCAGATGTTGTTGCCTATGGAGCTCACATTATACAGGAAAAGACTTACAAGGTGACACATATGTAATGTATACAGAGTTTTGCAATGATACGGAAATATGGAAAAAAGAAAGCAGGAAAGAGGAATATGCTATCCTATCATGAGCTGAAACTTCAGGCGGGAAAGCCTCACTCTGAAGGCAGCTTTGAGTGGACGGAAGTGGGGGATGTTAACCTTGAAGATCTCAAGGAAGAGCATTTCATTCAGAGTGAACAGCATGAAGGCTCTGAGATGAGAGCACGCCCCTTACATTCTGGAGGAGCAGGAGGTTGTGTAGCAGGAGCCACGGGACAAGGGATGAGGAGGTCACCAGGTTCTGTAGAAGTTGGAGTTCCCAGTGGGACACTGGCTTTTATGCTGGGTAAACGAGGAAGCCATGGTAGCTATTACCTCCTATCTCTTGATTCCAAAGGCATGCTCAGTCTTCTCTGGGAAATTCCTTTCCATATTAGTCAAGTGGCTTCCTGTTAAAGGTTACTAGCACAAGGAGGTCAGAAGGTAAGGGAAGGAGAGAAGTGGGATCTTGCCTGCTTTTCTTGTTTGTATTTGTCACAAGAAGCTAAACTCTTAGTCTTTACGTTCTCTGAGTGTGTCCAGCACCAGCCCCTGGAAGCACTCATTTGGGACCCTCTTCTCAGAGGGAGAAATCAGTCTTGATATCAATTCTGTTGTGCCTTCCTTTCAACCTCCCAGGTCCCAGTGATTGTATCTCCCCTTTCCCCAGTCCCTAGAATCTAGGAATAAGATCTCCTTCCTGGGCTTTTAGTGTCTAAATACCTGCAATGTTTTTGCCACCCTTTGAATAACCATTTTATCAATTCTCTGTTTAAACACTCTGTTCAAAATGCTTAGCATGCTTTCTGTTCTCCTTATTGGTACAGTGTCAAGTGCTGGAAGCAATGCCAAGAAATCCTCAAAGATGAGAATATGGAATTGTTTTAGATATTTCCTTGACCTTGAACTTAATTCTAAGTTCCTTGTCAGCAGTAAGTGGGACATTGGTATTGACAGAGCATGCAGTACAGTCATCCCTTGGTATCTCTGGGAGTTGATTCCCAATATCCCTACAGATGCCCAAACCTAAGGATGCTCAAGTCCTTACATAAAGTTTACACAGACGTTATGCATATCCTCCTTTAACCTTTAAGATTCACTACATTACTTATGATGGCTGATATAATATAAATGTTATATAAGTGCCTGCTGTACCATATGGTTCAGCAAATAATAACAAGAAAAAGAGTTTAAACACGTGTAGGACAGATATAGTCTCTTCCTAAGTACTTTTGATCTGTTTCTGGCTGAATTCACAAATATGAATATATGGCTATGGAAGGCTGAATTATTTCATTAAATTATCATCTAGGATGATATGGGATAAAATCCTTATGAAAATATATATATTGGGGAAAAATGACTGGGACAGCTGACAATATGAGCTATAACACTGTGAGTTAGACTGGCTGTTTCTGACTAAATTGGCAACTCTATAAAAGAATATGACTCAAGGGTTTGACAATCTCAGGTTCTCTTGTAATTCTAGAAGCAAATTTTATTTTTATTTCAATGTTTTTAGCTTGTGCATAACAAGGGAGTTACGGCTGGAATTTAAGCTCAACATTTAAGTATTTGAGTCAGTCACAATTACAATGGAAGCTGTATTTACAGATTATCCAATTGTCCTATGTGAAATTGACAGCACAGGTTTGAAAGGATGAATACATTGAATCTTCCATGAGCTTTTCTTTAAGAGAGATTCTTCTTTTTCTCAAGACCTAGCAACCCTGTTGTGTCTGTACTGTATAGCTAGGGAAACTGAAGTCCATTCCAAGGGGACAAGTGAAGAATCTAATTTGGGAAGAAACAGGTTACACCCCAAAATCATTATGGTATTTTTCTGAATATACTGACATGCACTGGTAGGGCATATGTGATTATAATGCATGTGTAAAATGATGCTTCATACAGGCATTAAAATAAGGTGGATGGAATGTGACCTTGAATCCAGCCCAATTTATCAGCATGGTACATTAATGTGATAGGCTGAGCAGATGAAAGCTGTTCTAACCACAAGTTAATTCCATGACATTCCACAGTAGGGGTCCTTTGTCAGTAAAGCTGATGAGAATTTTTGTGGCCCTGTATAAAGAAATATTAATATGAACTTTGCCTGTGATACTTGCACACACATCATGCCACTGCCTGCCTAAAGAGGGTCCAGAAACTTTTTTGCCACAAAGACTTGTGCAATATCTTGGTAGAGCATGATGGCAACTATTTACAGACTAAGATTGGAGATGCTGTCACTGAAAGAGAATTCCTAGTTTCTGGGGGTGTCATGAGATTACAGAGTTTCAGAAGTGAAGTAATAACGCTGACTGGAAGAAATACAATGTATGTAATTAATATAAAGACAGCTCGGGGAAATTGGCAATGAGAGCCAACCTGCAGAAATGTTTGAGTGAGGTTGCTTGATTTCCTAAGCTGAAATAACCCAGGCAGAAGATATTGGAAGCGTTCCTTAGTCAGTGTAACAGAACTCTAGGTCTGACAAGTATTCTCAACTTCTCACCTGGATCCAAGCCAATTCCCAGATCCTGGAGTTCTTTGATTAAACAGAAGACTAGATCCACTTCACATCATGGCCACAGAAGTATCCTGGAAGAGTTTTGTCTGCTGTCTTGAAATACGTCTGTGCACATCTAATAGGTGACTCTGAGTGAAAGTAAATTGATGCTGAGCCTACTAGGAGGTCAAACATCATTTTGGACCACTGGTCCAGCTAGGATAAAATCTATCTCATAGGGATCATTGAGGGAGAAAACTATAGTGGATAAAGAGGCACTGTGTGTGTTTTCCTCCTTGCTATTGTATACTAGTATCATATTGCAAAATGGTAATCTCTGCAGCTCTTCTCTTTAAGAGCTAGAATCTGATTTTCCACATCTTGAATTTGGACTGCCTTTGTGACTTGTTTTAGGCAGTTAAGTACTTTAAGTGACATTTTGTGAGTTCTAGGCCTAGATCTCAAGAGACTGTTTCCTTCTGCTTGGTCTCCCACAACTTCTATGGAGAAAAGCCTGTGCTCACCATCTGGACAATGAGAAGCCATATGGAACAGAGACAGGTTGTACAGCCAAGGCCCAGAAACACGAGAGGATCTGAGGACCAGCCCAGCCATCCCAGAGCTGACCACAGATACATGAGTCAATCCACTGGAGGCCCAAAGAGTCCCAGTTTCTTCATCCTTTGTTTTATCTCCTAATTTGAGCAAGGATTGCTGATGTGAATGGAAATGAAAAAGAAAGGCACTCACTGACTGACATGGGAAGTGGTGTATGGTAGGACTGTGGGTCTCGTCTACGTAGGAAAATATGAATGACTTCATTTGTATAAAAGAGAGTGGAAGCATGAAGTTTTAGCTATTGCTGCATGGAAGTTAAAAGGCATATAGAGGAGCATTTGTGAGTGCTGAGTAGTCAAACAGAGTGGCTCTGGGACTCTGGGGCTGGGAGTTTACAAATTACATCTCTTAGCTACCCTTGTCAGCTGGCTTCCTTTTAGATTTTACCTACAGGATACATAAAAGGGCAGAAGTGACTTCCTTCCCATTCTTCCTGTCTTGGGCAGCATTGCCCTGAAGCAGCAACTTGATCCAGGCTCAAGAGTTTCATGACATGTCTAGCACAGTGTAGTGGGACACTCAGAGGAGCCAGGGTCACCCTCAGTAGCTCCCTTAGAAGGACCACAATAGACACAGACCCCCAACCTCTTAACTTGTGCTAACCTTATCTTCCCTGGCCCAGCAGTGGCAGCAGTTCCCTGCCATTATTGATTTTAGTGTTGTTCTTTTGCTCCTTAAATATTCAATATCTATGTAAGATCCTCTCATTCTGAAATATCTAGTGTTTATTCCACTTTGCTGGCCCGTATCTAACCTAATACAAAGAGAACCATGAAGAATCTGAAGTCTGAAATTATTTGTCCTGCATTATGTTAGGCTTCCCCTTGTTGTTGGGTTGAGATAAACTTAAAAAACAGAGTGAGAGATGGGATATTTTTATAGAAATGTAAGAAGCTAAGTTGGACTTTATGATGAAGAAATGGCTAAATTCTGTATTTATTTTGAAAATATTAATGATCAGTTTTCTAGGTAGACAAAGTGTCTATTTGGAAAATAAAGGAAAAGATGAATTGGTATGCAGAAGATTACATAGATAAGAAGCTTTAGTAATATTTCTGGACAGTAATTAAGATTATTGATTATAAATTTAGCAGCGACATTAGTACAGCTATATTTTTTTCTACAGGTGTGCTGCTCCAATGGCTTTATGTATAAATCGTGAAATCTTACTGACCCAATGTAACACAAAATTTTGTTTCAGTAACAGAAAGTTTACTAGGTAGCAAGATGTGGTGTGGATGGAACCTGGGTTGTGCAATTTTGTCTTCCAGTGGTCCTAACAGGTATAACCACAATACTTGTTTTGCAAGGTCATTGATGGTCTGCTAGAAAATTGCAGAAGAGGAACAAATCAAAGATCTCCAGAAATTTTATGTACACTTGGCCTGAAACAAGTATACATCACTTCTACTCAGATATCATTCATTAATCTTCAAGATTATGGCTACACCTTAAGCCAAGTAGTGCCAGTAAACACTGGTTAGCTTATATCCAGGAGGAAAAGAAAACAGGGTCATGAACCATTAACATGTTTCCATGAAAAGAATGAACATTTCTACTAATGCAAGTAAAGAACTGAGAAAATAGTTCATTATTTTGTTTCATGGAGGTAGTTGTTTTTAGTAAGAGTGCCAAAATATGAAACATGATAGTTCTGCAGTAAGTGCAAAAAATGATTCTAGTGGCTGACTATGAGTTTGAACTGCAGCAGGAGAACAACGAGGGTGTGAGGGAAGAGACGCTGCATCAGAACCGGTGTGCAGAGGTGCAAGGGGCCACCCAACTGCTGGAGTTGCCATCCTAGTGATTGGGTGTCAGCCACCAAGAGAAACAATGCTGCTTGGAGACCACAATTTTGAAACTGAAAATTTGGAGGAATTTCAACCCTAGGATTTACAAAAAAAGAGAGCATGACACTGAAATTTAGCAAGACCGAGTACAAGAAAAATCACATGGGGAAAGACTGTCAAGGACGTAGAGGCCGGGCTAGGGAGAGGTCACCTACCCAGGAAATGCAGTACTGAAGAAAGTCATTGTGACCTAGTGCTACAATCTTTGAGGAATGTGGAAAATAAGAACAGGGGATGATTTAGGAAACAAGTTAGTGGACAAAAACCAACTTGGTTACT
This sequence comes from Capromys pilorides, assembly GCA_004027915.1. Lineage (NCBI taxonomy): Eukaryota > Metazoa > Chordata > Mammalia > Rodentia > Capromyidae > Capromys > Capromys pilorides. The sequence continues at coordinate 12,917 of PVKN010011055.1, forward strand.
GGTTATTGGCAATAGAGTTAAAGGAAGTGCCAACAGTCATTTCCACATGAGTGGAAAGCCTCACAACTTCTAGAAGAGATGCACTCTTCAGAAGTAACTGTCTTTATGGAAGAAATTGTGAATTTACTCTGAGACAGATAGACTTTTAAATATTTTACTTTGCAGTATACAGAACATTTCAAGATTATTTGAAAATTAAAGTTCTAGGGAGCAGAGGAAAAAAAGCTGTAATGGAAGATGTATCTTGTACCACTGGAAAACAAATACTATATACAACCATGCATTGGTAATTTTGTCTGGGTGGCTAATAGGAAACAGAGGCTGGATCTTAACATGTATAAGAGAAAGAAGCCCAAAGAGAGCACTTATATGTTTGGTTTACCATTTTAAATCAGATGAGTACAGCTATGTTGATTAGTTTGCCTTAATCCAATTTTATATTTTATCATCATTAGTCTAACATCCTTAAATATGGATGTTAAGCTTGTGCCAATATAACTTAGTAAAGTATTGTTTTGGGGCATAATCTGCTTCTCTCTAGATTGGATTTTTCACTTATTCTTGTTAGAATATACTTAAATTTCTCCTGTTACTGGTCTACTGGTAGCAAGTGTCCTCAGGATAGAAAGGAATAATCATGCTTTTAAAAGTAGATTGAAGACTTATTTTCACTCATGTGCCATCAAAATATTCATATCACTTCCTGATCAGTGTCAACTATGAATATACTTTGCACTGGAATTCTATAGCTGATTTAGAAACATAAACGTTGAGCTTAATTTTCAACCTTCTCTGCCCTGCAATGTACATACAAGAAAAAATACATATATACAAAGGCATGAGTTATTTTGGGGTTACAAGAGAAGCTCTCTAAATTGATTTGTTTGTTTGAGACAGGATCTCATTATGTAGTTCACACTAGCCTTGAATTCATGGTGATGCTCCTGCCTCAGTCTCCTGAGTGTGGGAATTACAATGTGGGCCACCACCACATCTAGCTTGAATTGATATTGTTAAATCCAAGTATATCATTTTTATTTTGTGTGTTCCTTGCTAAAATCATAAATAGTCATTCTGCCAAAACTAACAGAGCACAAAATTTGGGAGTCAAAAGAAATAGCTGTTTAGGAAAAAAGAAGTTGGTTAATAAAAATTAATGGTAACATTTGTTGAGAACCTCGTGCATATAATCAAAGAATTTTGTACATATTCACACATTTTATCAAAAGTAGTCCTAGAAAATATATGCCTTTGTTAAGTCTCTTTTACACAGAAGGAATCCAAGGTTCAGGGAATTTACAATGTACTCCTAAAAAATTCCAACAAGTGGCAGAACCGGAAAACCTGTTTCTGGCCATTCAACACTAGAGCTCATAGTTTTGTTTCTGTTTCTGTTTTAATACTGGAGGTGGAACTCAGGACCTTGCACTTGCCAGGCAGACACTTATGCCACTGAGTCACATCCCCAGGCCTAGAGCTCAGCATTTTAACAAGTATCTTGTACCAACTTCTAACTCAAAATGGGCAGCATATGGCAGAGAGAAATAGGCTGAAGAAGAACTAGTTTGTTGAAACAGTGTGGAAGTCACTGCAGAAGGTCATAAGAGCTGCTTTAGTGAAGCCATAAGCACATCGGCTGTAGGGTTGGAAAGGAGTACATTCAGAGTGAAGGTGCAGGAAGAAGACAGACACTTTAGATGCTGAAGAGTGGCTCACAAGATCAAGAGAGGGAAGATGATAGAGGTAGAATTGAGGTCAAGGAAAGTTTTGTTTGCTTTTAACATGAAAAAACAACTCTGTAGATGTTTATAGGAAAAAATCATCTGAGAACAGGACGAGGTGGAGACAAAGAAGAACAGCAGTGATATTTTGTGCTTCCTGGAAAAGTGAGGGGAGTTAGAGTCACGGGTGGACACCTTTAAACAGGGAAAGAAGAACTCTTCCCCTTTTCAAACAAGTGTAGGAGATGAAGAAAAGCAGAAATGTCTGCCTAAGGAAAATAAGGACATGCCTATCAGGCACCTTCTTTTTTTTTTTTTTTTAATAAAGTGTATTCATAGGGATCTGAAAAATTATGGATCTAGCATAATATAAGTTGAGGCTGAAAAAATGTTTAGGATAGATAGGAGGCTGGCATGATCAAACATAGTATTACACAGACATGGGAAGGCAACAGTGAAACATATTAATTTGTGCAATTATGTATATTCATAATTATAATAAAAGTACACAATGTATGAATAAGTGAGACTAATGAAGAAGAAACATAGTGTGGTATGTAGGTATGATCTGTGGCTTAGGTGACAATGAATGATATAGCATGTGGTGGATTACCAACTGGTGGGCAACTGGCTGCACCCAGCTGAACTGAATTAGCATGGTGCTGGGTGTGGGAGGCCCACCCAAGGACTGCTGCCAGTGGCATACTTGAAAATCTACCGGGAAGTTGCTAGGGAGCTGCTGGTCCTCCTGTGCTACTCTGCTGAGTGACCTTGTCATGCTGGCTTTCCTGATGACCTTAGCTGTTCTCGCTGGAGAAGGAGCTCAGGACCTCATTGTGAGCATGGATAGGGTTCCCTTTGGAGGAGCTCTGGTCCTCACCTTGAGCATTGCTTCCTGGCTCCAGAAGGAAAGATGGTGCCCTGCTCAGTCTCCTGGAGAAGCTTCTCAGGTTTACTTTCATGATGGTATCTCCACTTTCCTCACTGGTGGAGTTTGGGATCTCACTGTTGCTGAAGATGGCTGTGATACTTTTCAAGGAAGCTTTGGTTCTTACTTTAGCGTTGCTTCCTGGCTCCAATGTAGATCCCTCAGCCTAATAGCACAGATCTTTTATCCCTCTGGCATAGACTTCATAGCTTCCACCACTGACCTTTGGGCCTTCCCAGCATAGATCTGTAAGACAGGCCTGCATGAGATATTTTCATGCACCCTAGGCCTCCGATTGGACATGTGAGAGGCACTGTTTCAGGCTTTAAGTCTTCAGCTGAACTCATGCAGGACATTATCGTGGGATCCAGGCCCTCAACTAGATTCTTTGGTCTTTAGTGTATATATTTCCTGCACTCATGGTATATGAGTCTTTGGGTGATTTGTTATAAAATAATTTTATAAAATATGTGTCCTGTATTGCATTGCTCCCCTTGCAAAACCCTAAATCATGACACAGTATTACTCTGTCCTGTTTACTATTTCCTTCCGTATTGTTCAGCTACCCAAGACATACATAAATGGTTTCAGGAAGGATTTACTTTTGCTAAATGAATGCAATAAAAAGGTAGAAGGAACTGGAGTTCCCAAGAAAAAAAGAAAGAATAATTAAAATAATGAGCTATAGAAGAAGGGAAGTGGTTATTATTATAGTTATGGTTATGCTTATGGTCACAGTTAAGTTTCAAGTTAAGTTAAGAGCAGGGGCAGAGCAGAGGGGAAAGTGCCGTATGACTGAAGATTTTCAAAAGGTAGAAAAATGGTCACCACAGAATTATATGGAAAAAATAATGTATTTTGGACATAGAAGCTAAAGTTCTACCAGTCTCAGATGATGGAAAGTTTCAGTTTCTGGCCTTAAAAGTGAACATCTGAGTCAAGTAGAGAAATTGGAAGTATATAGCTTAGAGACCTGGATGGGTCACCCATGGGCCAGTAATATACATGTCAATAGAAGAAATGTAGAATGAGAAAGCCTATCTGATCTTCCCATGTAAGTGTGCTTAGTGAATGAGATGGAGGCGTAGAGGAGTTGGCAGACATCAAACAGAAGGATAGGAGGAGGTCAAGATGACAGCCAAGTCTTACAACAGTGAGTATTGATGGGCAGTACAAAAGCAGTGAGAATTAAGAAAGATACTCATCCTATTGTTTAATGCTGTACTTATGCAGATGACAGAAAAAAAATAACAGCCACTGGGCTCTCAATAGAGAGGCAGGATGCAGGTGATACTTGTAGGTGTAGTATTATGAATGCACTGTAGAGATTCTTCTATCCTATGTTACAGGTATTTTCAGGGACACAGTTGTCTGAGAGGAGAGATATAAAGGGAAGAACCAGAAGTTGTTCTCTCAGGAAGGTAAATAGCTTAACCCAGGAGAAAATAGATTTTTTTGTCACTGATTATGTTTTTTAAAGGTATGGACACTTTGGATATTGACTGATATTGAAACAGGAAATAAAAGTCTAGGAATGCATGCATTTAGACTTGATAGGCTCTCAAAGGAGGTGAGATTGAAGGACTGCAATGATTTATAGCTCTTGTCTGACTCAAACTGAGTAATGTTGGTTTGGATACAGAAGCAACAGAACAGAACACAGGGCTTGGAGTCGTGTGATGGCTCTGTTTCTGTTGGCTCAGCAGTTTATTTGGCTACATGTTTATTACTTTGGCACTAATCTCTTATTGTATGCATTGTTTTGTTCCACAGTTGTTGTTCTTGTTGTTTATGTACCTATCTATCTCAATAGACTGAATTCCCAAAAGATACATTTTGAGTTTTATCTTTTTATGTTTAGCATTTAGTTTAGTGTTTGCTCAATAAATCTTTGATCCAGTGATATTTAAACACATGTGTTCAGGTCCAAATTCATTACACTGTCTACTCTTCAACGCAGGTCACTAGGGCTGTGCATTTCTTTGTTAGGACATGCAACAAATGCAATGTCTAGATAGACATAATGTCTTGTTTGGGTATTTTGGATACTCACAAGAGGAAGAATGAGAAAGCACCGCTTACTGTGTGGGGATTGGTGGGGATTGAGGGGAACCAATTCATATTCTTTTCACTATCAGCTGTTTTCAGTCATATTGCAATGATCTGGATAGAATTTCCCAGAATTCATTTGCTTAACTTAATCCGATACACAGAAATTGCCTAAAGGAATGACTAGGAGTGCAAGCAACTACATGAGCGCTCCTTGACAGTTCATAGCTGTTGTTTTCCCCTCCAAAATGCCTATCAGATAGCATAGACAAACTTTCATACAATGGCTCAGTTTCATTCTCTATGTTAAAATTCAGATTTTTATTGAACTCCTCAATTTTTGAATGATCTCTCATTTCAGTTTATATCTTCCCTATTGAAAGATTTTTTTTTTCTCCTGTTTTTCTAGAATTCTGAGGTTTCTTTACACTAGCTGGATTCTGACTGGAGGTTTTCTAGAGTATTCCATAAAACAGAATTCTGTGTGGTTTCATCAAACATCAAATATACCTCTTGCCAAATTCTACTTGCAAAATTATATAATGAATTTAGAGAGAGAAACAGAAAAATATTTTCTCAAGGTTAAGTTTTAAGGTGAACATTAACAATTAGAGACTCCTCTTTTCAACAACCGATTTCTCTGTAGTCACATTATAAACGTAATTATCCCTTCTCAAGTGCCTCTATTGTGTTGGGTGCTTGAGAATACTCCATGTAACCACAAAATAGTCTTTAAAAGTTTTGTTTGCACAGTATAATTTACATATGGCCAAATTTAGGTTCAGAAAAAAGCAAATATCTGTGGTCATATGCTTTATGAAAGAAAATCCTGTAATTAAGGCCAACTCTCTCTCTGCCCCATACCTTTTGATATTATGAAGAATTCTCTCCCTTCCATCTGATAGTCAGTTGCTTCTCAGGTTGTGGAGGTAAGTGTACAAACACCTACACATAGGACAATGAGCACTGCAAGCAGAAAGACAAAACCAAGCCAGCTGGGTGAGACCTAACCAATTATTCAGAAGAAAATAATATTTAAGAATAAAATTTAATCTGATCCCATGTTGAGTTATTTTTCAGTTCATTTTAATGTGAAAACTATATTTTCTGTAGGGAGAGTCTTCACTTCTTGTACTTGTGCTTTATGGGCATATATTCTAAAATAAAATTTAGGCCCAGGGGTATAGCTCAGTGGCACAGCAGCTAGCTGGCAAGTGTGAGCTCATGAGTTTGATTCTCAGTACTGGGGAATTAAAAAAGAAGACATAAATAAAATGAAATTTAACAATAAAAGATGCTTCATTTGAGTTAAGATGTCATTCTGTGCTCAGTAGGTCTACTATTTCCAAGAATTCTAACTGGATTATACTTTCCTTTTGAAGAAGAATGCCCCAGATTTAGCATTGGTCAAGGTTCCTAGATCTGACACAACCTTTCCGGTTCATCACAATCACATATCCAACTTTGCACATGGTAAGCATGTTCTCCACTGAGTCACTTTAGTAATCCTTGATAAACTTTCCTCAGTCCCTTACTTGCAGCTCTGAAATCTAAAACCTTCAGAAACCAAACTTTTGCATAAGTATGATGCTAGCACTTATTTGGCTAAAAACATGGCTGAACTGGCATGCAGTTATATATTTACACTATATGAATTTTTATGTTTTCAGAATAGAAATGTTAATATGTTAAGCATTCAACAAGTGGTATATAATATATGGCATATCTACAACATTACTACTCCAAAATCTTTAGAGTTATGCATACTCAAAGCATATCTGGTTCCTAAAAGTTTCAGAAAGCAGATTTTAAGACATTTCAAACTTTCATTTTTAGTTCTGTTCTAGTAGTATGAAAGCTACCATAAGGTTATATAGTGAAATCTCACTGTCAATATACTTAAAAAGAGTTTGGGGCCAGGGAGATAGCTCAGTTGCTAAAGTGCCTGCCTGGCTAGAGCAAGATCCTGAGTTCTATCCCTGATACCACATAAAGAAAAAAAAAGTTCAGTAACATTTTGGGCTGGCGAGATGGCTCAGCGGTCTAAAGTGCCTGCTTAGGAAAGCTTAGGCAACTGCTAGTACTGCAGTTTGATCCCCAGCACCATATGTTGAGCCATCCAAAACCCCAGGGAAGGCTGATCTGGACAAAATACATAAAAATAAAAAGTTTGAAGTAACTGGACATCTTTCATAAGGAACGTATTACTATATAAATACCCAGACTTCCTATTCTTTGTAGAGGCAAATGTGGTCTTTTTTCTTTTCCAAGATATAGTTCAATAATCAAGATACAGTGCATCTTAACAAACCAGGAATTGTCTTTAAGTCCTTTCAAAGTTACCCCCTCCCCAGTCTCAACATTGGCACCAACTCTGCCTGTGCAGAATGGAACCAGATAATCTGCACCCCTTTTAGTCTGGCCTCTGTCTCTCAGCATGATGATTTGTAGGTTAATCCATCTGAAGGTATCGATATTTCCTGCTATTGTGAAGCAAGAGTCCATTGTATAAATAGTTCACAACTGGTCGATTTACTTGTTTATGAGGGCATTTTGATTATTTCAAGACTAAGGTTAATTATGATTAAATTTGCTATAAGCATTCATACATAAATCTTTTGTGGGAATATATTGTTATTGTCTCCTTTCTCAGGTACCTGTAAGAGGGTTACAGGTTCCATCTTTAACTATAAGAAGTTGTGAAGTTGTTTTCCATTGTGGTCACCACTCCTTACTCCAACTGAGGCTGAGAGAGAGTCACACTTGCTGAGCATAGATGATGCTGTCAGCTTCTTCTCTTTATAATTCTAGCTTATGGCAGGTGGCAGCATGTTATGGTCTTTTCGATTTGCGTGTGCTTGATGGCTGATGAAGTCAAGCTATGCATTTCTGTCTTTTGTGCAGTATTGTCTCAAACTTTTTCCTCTTTTTGTTTTATATGCGGGTTTGTGTGTAGTGTTCATTTCTTCATTTCACTCTTTTTATTGCTGTGATGGAAAAGTTCTTCCCACATTCTAGATTTAAGTCCTATATCAGATGCAATGTAAATATTTCAGGCCATAGTTAATTTTGTTCTTCTATACTTGATACAGAGTCTCACTATGCAGATCAGGCTGATAGTGATCCTCCTATTTTCAGCCTGCCCAATGCTGGGATCACAGGCATGCACCACTACACCCAGTCTCAGTAACTGGCTCAGTGTGCCCAGGGCCGGGCCCAGTGTGGTATGCAATATTGAGATCTAACTCCGGTCCCAGCAGTTGCCTAAGCAGATACTTACTCCACTGAGCTGTCTTGCCCACCTTTGACTTTTCATTTTTAATAAGTATGTCTTTTGCAGAGAAAAAAGTTTTAATTTTTTGAATCATAAAACAAAAATCATAATAAAACAATATTCAAAAAATTAATTCAATATTAATTAATTAAAATTAAATTAAATATTTCAAAACAGTACTCCAAAACTGAAACAAAATTGTGAGTCTAACTTAGAGGCCACAATGTTGTGTATGATGTATAAGAATCTATAATCAATTCAGAGCACTCACATAGTATTTGAATAGGTTAATATGTACAAAGATATCAACTAAGAAAAAGTTTCCATGGTAGTAAAGAATTACTAAGAATAAAACATAACATATATACTGAAATGACAAATATATGAGCTGAACTTCTAACAGTTTGGGGAAAGGACATCGCACAAAATTCTAGTATGTTGTGGACATGGACAGTGCCCATGACACTTCCTTGTGGCCAGGTGTCACTTGTGGGACTGAACTACTGCTATTTTCTTGATATCCACCCTGTAACCAGACAGAATCATGACCCATAGGGTTCAGAACAAGTCCATTTGTAGAATATGCTGATGGAAATATTTTACTGCTCTAAAATAGTAGTTGAAATACTGCTTTTGTAAACCTCTTTTTCTCCTGTGTTTAATTGTTTGCCCTATTTGGTGGGTTTCTTCCATTCTCATTCATGGAGTTGTGGTCATTTTGATCCCTCTCTAGAACATTTTTAGTAAATTGTGCAGGGTTGGCTTTGTTGTCATGAAATTCTTTAGTTGTTCTTCATCCTGGAAGTATTTCACTTCTCTACTTAACTTGAAAGAGAGTTTTTCAGGGTACAGCAGTTTGGGTTGGAATTTGTTTTCTTGCAAGACTTGAAGTACTTTGCTCCATGCTCTTCTTGATTTGATAGTTTGTAAAGAGAAATCTGCTGTTATTTTAATGGGTTTTCCTTTAAACGTGATCTGTTTCTTTTCTCTAGTAGCTTTTAGTATACTGTTCCTGTGCTGAATTTTTGGGATCTTGTTTATTATATGTCTTGGTGTGGTTTTAATTGGGTTGATGTTATTTGGAGTTATATATGCTTCAGTTCCCTAAATGTCAAATCATTTCCCCATATTTGGAGAGTTTTC
>PVKN010011056.1:0-22031 GCA_004027915.1 Capromys pilorides
TATATATTTTTTCTCTCTCTCTCTCTCTCTCTCTCTCTCTCTCTCTCTCTCTCTCTCTCTCTCTCTCTCTCTCTCTCTCTCTCTCTCTCTCTCTCTCTCTCTCTCTCTCTCTCTCTGTCTCTCTCTCTCTCTCTGTCTCTCTCTCCTGGCCATGCAGCAACAGGCTTCACAGGTTCCACGTTCTACACAGAAGAGCTGGCAGGGACCTTTGCCCTAGCATCTAAAATTTCAAAGCTCTAAGGCAAGGGTTGTATGTGCAGAGTGGCGAGTGTGGGAGACGCCGCAAGGACAAGCCTTGTAGAAAAGGATTCAGGCATGGAGCACGGAATTAAAACGCGGAGTACTGGGGGAAGCCTGGCTGGATGTGGGGCTCCGGTTTAGGCATCCTGTAAGTCCTTGCTGGGAGCCATGCGCTGCCAGAGCACAGAGGGAGGTACCAAGGGCTAAGAGGGTACTTACTAAGGGATCTTTGCTTTCCTCTTAAGCTATGGAATACTGTGCATCTTGCTTGTGCAAGCTCACACAGGCTTGGAGAGCTGGCTAAAATTCAACAAAAGGAGACGAGAGAAACCAAGAAAGAAGGACACCAAGTCCAGAAGGAAGCACGTTTTTCTCTTCAGCGTGTTCCGTCGGTCTATGGGACCTTTTTCCTCTGTACTTCCGCTGAGTAAGCCATCCGCTTCTGCTATGTCTTCCTGTGCAGAACGTCTTACCTCTGTGGGTCCAAAAGAAAAACCAGTGAGCTTCAGGACCCAAGAAAACCATCTGCAAATGCCACTCTAAGTTGCAGTAAGATCAAGGAGAGGTATGGTAAAACACGGTGCCTGTCGTAACTAGCAACGGGTTGCATTCCTGAAAATCGCTGCGAGTCGATTTTAATCATTTTCATCACACACAAAGAAGTGATACAAATAGTCATGCTTATTTGTTGAACCACTTCTTGATGGACATATATTTCAAAACGTGCAGATATAAAACATACACAGTTTTTATTGGGCAAAATAAATACATAAATTAATTAATACTAACTCTGCAAACCTAGAAATTTCCCTGGCTTCCCAGAGTCTGTTTCCTTCACATTAAAAAGAGCCCAGTGATAGGAATTTACAAAGTTACTGTGAAGAAACGGAGGCCAGGAATGGAGACTGCAGGACAATCATCAGCCTGCCTGGAATGGAGATAAGGAGTAGGGCCATGGAGAGATGGTGACCTGCCCAAGACACCCTAAAGAGCAGAAGAGAACTCACAAGTGCTTCCCTGCGCCATTACCTCTTTCCGCTCTCCTCCGTGGGCTGTGTCATCGCTCTCGCCGCATAATCTCCGGGCTAAGGGTCCTCTGGGGCGTCTGCTCAGCCAGCACCAGCACCGCCAGGGAAGCCCCAGATCGCAAGCCGTCAGCCCTCTCCACTGCATCAGCATCCTCCTGCCGCCCTTCTGCCTCTAGAGGTTCTTCGTCTCATCTTGTGTTTTGTTGAGGAAACCTTCAAGAAAAGTTGCAATTAAATACTTTTTTCCAAATTGTATGGGTGTGAAAATGCATTGCAGAGGCAGACAGACAGACAGGCAGACAGACAGACAAAGAACAGTGCACCTGGCACCACTGTCCAACTGTTTCTTCGGATAGCACTTAGCATAAAATTCCCTCAATAAAAGAATGAAGGTCATACGCAATCTGTGTCTGGTAACATAATATAAAGATAATATCCAGGACTTTAAAATGCAATACTCTGGCAATTTAGAAGAGGCAAGAAAAGCTATAAAGCAATAGTAAATGACCAAATGAAGTAAAGAACTACATGTACATACTGGTCTGTTGCTTAGGTTGAAGGTGGACTTGGAATCGTGAATAAAATTTCCGTAGCAGGGCCTCCTTATAGAAGGAACAGAAGTGTAGAAAGGGAAATCCAGTTTCATCTGTCCGGTGCACTTGCCTGACCTCTGAGTCTACTCAGCCAGGCACATGAGAATAGGAGAAAATTCAACACAGGCTCAGGGCAGCCCCTGAGCTCTAGCAGGATCCTGAGTTCTACTGTGCGCCCCAGAGTAGCTGTCTCACTGCCCAACAAGTATACTAGCACTCAGGTGCATGCAAACGGACCGGATCCCCTCACCTGCCAGGCTGAAGTCACAGACATCGCGGAGCTCCCTATCTATTAATGTGACTCCAGGTTTTGGCCAATTAGTCCCTCTTTCTGGCTCATATGTAGAGCTTTCCTCAGCCCTATGGCTAATCTAGTTTTCAAGTTTGTTTCCCCAGTTAGAGAGGTGAGAATGTCATCTAATCCAGAAGGACAACCAAAATCCTACCTGTGCCAGATTTGAGGTAGTGGCCAAACCCAGATCCCCGTGATTGGAGGGGAGGCTCATTTCTTTTAAGAAAGAACCTTGAGATTCCATCAAAAATCATATAGGAAAAGCAATGATGTCAGAGACTTCCTGGAGTTCAGTTCTCCAAAGCTGACCCAGGTCTAGCTGCTGAACGTCCAGCCCACCAGCGAAGAGCCTGGGAGCACTGCTTCACTGCTTCAGTATACCAACCACACACAGGCCACAAGCTAATTTCATTAGATTTCTTCCATTCTGGAAGGGACTTTTTAGTCTCTACTGGTTCAATAAATAAATACTCCAGGCATTCAGCTTTCCATCCAGCTTGACCTCTGTCAGAGTCACTATGCCATCACTTTATCAGCGTCTAATTTAATGTCATGGACTATCAGAGGTCACTCCCTTATATCCAGTTTTTCAGCAACAATGTCAGACACTTAAGTGCCATGTTATATGGTGGCTGGCTCCTTTCCTGTGGTGCTGTGGTATGCAAAAGCAACTGGCCCCAAAATTAATACAGTGGCCTGTTAAATTCAAAGCTAAGATGTTGTTTGGCACTATAAGTTGTAGAGTTTTCCAGTGTTGCCACAGTTACTTTTCTTTTCTTGCTTGGACAAAACACTCAACACCCAAAAGGAAGGAAAGCACTATTTAGCTCATAGTTTGTAGAGGTTTCAGTCCATATTCAGCTGGCTCTAAGGCAGACTGGCACAGGGAGGAAGGCAGCCGCTTATGGCTGCAGGAAATAGCAAAACAGCAAGAGCAAGGGCTAGGGAGTCAAGTTTATGCAAAATGCAGAGATCGTAGTTTAATTCCCAGCACCCCAGCACCACATGCCATGCCAGTCCTGCATCCAGGGCAGGCTGAGCCAGCCAAACACACACATACACACACACACACACACACACACACACACACACACACACACACACACACACAAACACACTCACAAATAAACCCAGCAAGAACAAACGGGAGCAGCAGCAGCAACAATGGCACCAGAGAGCAAGCCTGTCACCCTTACGTTACATTCAGGCTGTCCATCCCAGACTGGATGTAACACTCGTTCCCGTAATCTCAGCAGCATCCACATGTATAATCCCAGCACAGATCATGAACTGATCACAAAGTCTAGAAGTCTGCCCCATGAATATATGAGGCTTTGAGGGGACAGCTAGACACAAACTGTAACAGGTGTACATAGTCAGAATGTAACACGACTACTAAAACTGTTCCCACTAGGCAGAATATTTTAACCTGGAAACTAAAATGCAAAATAAATACATGAGTAAGTCCCCTTGATATGGGCTCTGATAGAACAGATTACCCAGTTCCTGGAAGCTAGGCATGAAGAGGGGAGGTTTGTTCAATGACGTTTCTAATGACTCCTGGGTACACTGCTGCCTGGCATTGTTGGAATCCCAGAGGCAGTGAAACAGCAGGCAAGAAAGGAGCTTCATTGCAGTGAGCCAGATACTGGACACGTGGTCTGCGGGGGAGTTTGGGGTCTTCTGTGGAATGGGAGAAGGAAGGGGAAGGTGTTTACTTAATGTCAAGGGCTATTTTTATTTTTGTATTTAGTGCAGATTCTGTAGGGTCTGCAGGGTCTCACTGAACAGATCAGACTTGTAGTGATTTTCCTGTTTTCAGTTTCCCAAACCCTGGGATTATAGGAGTGTGCAATCATGCTCAGTCTCACTCAGCATCGCAGTGCACCCTGGGTAAGGGGCCATGCTGGGGACGGAACCTCTGACCTCTGCATTTGCCGAAGCAGGTGCTTTGTTTAGTCCACTGCTATGTTAATTTACTGAGGCATCTGTCAGTGTTATAGTTAGAGTACTAGTGGCTCAGCAATTGCTCCAATGAACCTGCAAAGGAAGGCAGCAACAGCCCGTGGGTCCAGGCAGGATGCTGATGTTCACTGCACGCCGCCTCTGCAGCCTAACTGAGGTGCGGAGCAGCGGAAGGACCACGTGGATGAGCAACGAAGGAAAATGACTTGTTTTAGGAATGCGTGCAAAATAATAGCACAGAAGAAGGTAACAGAAAGCGTGCTTCTGTGCACAGTGAATCAGGGAGTAGAGACGGGCTGGTGTGAGAGAGAAGCGGAAGTGTGCTCTGACTTAAAGGGGGCACGAGTTCCTAGAGAGTGTCCACGCAGCCGGGCAGAGCTCAGCAGTGGGAAGATAGTCATCCTGATATTGTTGACATCACACAATGTTACACATGGTCTATGCTTACCATTACGCTTGCACATGAAGAATGCTGATGATTTTAAATTTATTTATTTATCTGGTATAACGTCTCGCTACACAGCTTGAACTTGCAGTGATCTTCCTGACTCAGTCTCTCCGCACTGGGATTGCAGGCATGCACCGCCACATCCTGTTTTGGGATGGGCACGGTGCGCCTGGGGTTCAGGGTCAGAGTGGCATGCAGTACTGGGGATCAACCACAGATCCTTGCACTTGCCAGGAAGGTGCATAGGTCACTGAGCTATCTCCCAGTCCCCACATGATTTTAAAAATAGAGGCAAACCGGAGATAAATTTGGCTGAAAAAAGAAAATAAATGGGATTAGAAACTGTGGTTTCTTATGTAGAATGAGGTGGTTATCGAGAGCGCAAGGCTTGAAATAGATATGGTCAAGGCTGAACAGTAAAAGCAAGGAGCAGGCGAGCATCAGGATGCAGATGGAGAGGGCCCTGCAGTCACTGCAACTGTAGCGTCAAGGACGGAAGTCCAGCCTTCCGGATTATGTTATCATTTCTGTGGGTAAGACCACAATAAAGCTAACAGAGTGAGTGGTAGAAAGAAGCCGGTAAGCTGGGTGTGGTGGCCCACGCCTATAATCCCAGCACTTGGGAAGCTGAGGCAGGAGGATTGAAATGAGTTCAAGACCAGCCTGGGCTTCAAAAGTGAACTCAAGACCAACCTGAACTGCATAGCGAGACCCTGTCTCAAAAAGGAAAAAAAAAAAAAAAAAAGATGATAAACCAAATGCTACAGGTATCAATGGATGACAGTTGCCACCTGGTTTAAAGTTGATGGTGGCAATAAAGAAAGCAGAGGGTAATGGGTTATAAAATATTACAACAAAAACTTAAAAAGAGCATTTTTTTTTCAGCTAGGGAAAACATGGTTTGGAAACTGTCCTAAGAACCATGCAGAAAAAGTAACCCACTACAACTGTGGCTAGAGTTGACTAACAAATGAAAAAAAATTTTGTCACTCATACACCCTCCATATGTGCGCATTTAATATGTACATGTTACATGCACGTGCTGTAATACAAAATGAAATGAGCAGATATGCCCTTAATTACTTTTCTGTGATAGGGGATGTTCATTATAACATACAGTAGTATAGGTGTGTGGATCACTTTATTGATAAACAAAATGTCTAGCAAACACAACTTAAATGAGAAAGAGTTCATGTGGCTCGCAGTTTCCGAAGATTTAGTTCATGGTTGGCTGGCTCCACATCAGGAGCATCTGATAGAGAGTGGGTAGGACAGGGAAATAGGGGAGGAGAGTAGCAGAGCAGGGTAGGAGAGGGTCCTAAGCATGGGGAGTAGGAGAGGAGAGTAGGAGAGAGGAGTAGGAGAGGGGATAGGAGAGGGGATAGGAGAGGGGGTTAGGAGATGCGGTAGGAGAAGGGATAGGAGAGAGGGGTAGGAAAGGGGTTAAGAGAGGGGATAGCAAAGCAGGGTAGGAGAGCGTCATAGGCATGGGGAGTAGGAAAGGAGAGTAGGAAAGTGGTGTAGGAGAGTGGATAGGAGAAGGAAGTAGAAGAGGGGTTAGGAGAGTGGACAGACCAAAACTGTTTACTTCAGGGCTGTGCAAAAACAGAGCACCAGGAGGACCTCCAAGAGGAGGGATCAGGGACAAGATGTCATCCCCAGTGTCACACGCTCATGACCCATCCAGTGGTACCTAAAATTGTGCCTTACTCAGCTGCTTAGTGTCTTTGAAGCCAATCAATTTGGCTATTAAGATTTACTATTTCAATAGGCTTGCTATTTCAATATTTATAATCTAATAATTGCCCAAAACTCCTTCATGGGTGCTTCCACAAGTATTTTTATGAATTAGGTGTGTACACCTGTCCATGTGTATTTCATAATTATGCTGCTAATCTAGAATCTTCCAAGACAATGCTGAGATAGTTCAGATGGATGAGTTGTGACTCTCAGCTTCTTAAGCAGATCTGAGGATGTCACCTAATGCAGGTAGGAGGAGGAAAGACCGGAAGCACTTGGGGGACACTAGGAAGGCCTGGGAAAGCCTGCCTGCTGTGTACACCTTATATTCATCTAACTCCAGCTCCAGTGCTTGAGCATCAACCAGGTTTGGCTTTGGAGGGGGTCTGGCTTTCTCCCAAACAAGTTGTAAATGTTAATCACATGAGAAGATCTCTGCCATTTCTCCTCCATAGTCACTGCCTAGTGGGACATGGTCCCTGTGCACAGCACCAATACAGGGCTCCAAGTGTACTTCTGTGAAAGACTTTTCTCTCTCGAATGCATGAGCCTGTGTAGACTACAGAAGCAGGTGGTGAGCTTCAAGGCTTGCTTCCAGATGTGATGACTTGAACCATGGTCACCATATCGAAATCCTAGTTGGATTCAGTCTGATGGAACAACTGTAAAAAATAAGAAGTTAAACTCTTTGAATTATGATGATAATAATAAAAATAATTACCTCAAATGCTATAATTGGGGCCGGCCAAATAGCTTGGCAGATTTAAGAACCTTCAAGCAGGAACAGGGGCTGCGGGTGCAATCCCTGGGCCTGCCTTGCTGGCTCCAGCCCCGGGGCACAATGAGACTGCAATAGAGACTGGGTGTGGTGGAGCATGCCCGTAATCCCAGCTCTTGAGAGGCTGTAAACAGGAGGATCACTAGGAGTCTGGTCTAGTAGTGAGACCCTGCACACACAGTAGACTCTTCCCTAAAATACAACAACAACAAAAAGAACTACAATTATGTCCCCTTGATATGTATAACTCCTAGTATCCTACTACTTATATCTCTCCTTATTTCTAAAGGCAAATGACAATAACTATTATCAATTATTATTGTGAGCACTATGCTGTTCAAAAATGAATGATGATGGGGCTGGCCAGATAGCTCAGCCGATTAAAGTGCGCAGCTGTCCGGTTTGTTCCCTAGAATGCCATGCTGGCCCGGCCCCCGTGGCACCCTGAGAGGGTTATGGAGACTGGGTGTGGTGGCGTGCACCTGTAATCCAGTGCTTGGCAGGCTGAAAACAAAATCCGTAGGAGTCCCATCTACATAGGGAGAGCCTGTAGACCCTGTACCAAATACATAAAAAATAAATAAATAAAAATGATGGCCATATTATTTATTAAATAGACTATTTTTCCTACAATTTACATTGGTAATAGTGTATACTTAAGTTTCTACTATCCCAAGAAAAGTAAATTGAGAATTCAAATGGTTTTCCCAGAGATATGTACTATTATACTATTATATGGGGGAAAACAAAACAAAACAAAACAGAGTAATAGCAAAGATGCGTCACATGCATGCAGCACTTACAGATCATATGCCCTGAAATCATTTCCTTTAGTCTGGAAGCCAGTCTTCGTCTTCCCATGCAGCGCTCCTTCCCTACTGCCCCCTGCTGTTGTAACTTCTACCCTGTGAGCAGACAGGAAGATGGCCAGAGCGTGCAAATTTTTTGTTTTCTCTGTGTTTGCCTGTAAGCCTTTTGTCTTCTACAGCAGGTGAGAAAATCTAAGTAGAGATACTAACACAAGTCTGGGGCTGCAGAAATACAGAGGACAGTGAATCTGTCTCCGAGAGATGATGAAGAATGCATTCCATTGTTCTTCACACAGTGGAGACATCCTTCCTGGGTTCAAGTGGACACTGCTGTGTCAGGTCATATTTACAGTGTCAGAGCCTACAAAGTAGTACAAAAGAGAGAAGAAAGAAAAGAGCAGGAAAGAAAAGAGAGTTCATTTTCCCTGGAGTCCAGTCACATATGAAACAGTACACTAATTGATTACATGCATGGATAAGACATATGAGAAGAAATATTTGTACCAATAGTATTTAGAAAAGTTATCATGTCTGCATCTTGTACTCTGAACAACTACTAAGAAGACAGCAATATGCATTGTATTAGTTACTGTGCCTGTTCTACTAACATGTTTTGAAACTCTCATTATTATTTCTTATTAAAAGTAGTAAAAAATGAAAACAGATATATAGTCAGATAAAATATATACATATATACATATATATACATATATGCATAAACATATAAATATACACATATATATGAATATATATATAAGCTATGTGCATAATTCCTGCTTATAGCTTCCTAATTAACTACTCCTTCTTCTGTAGTTGGCCATTGCCTCCAAAGGGCAAGGTGAGCTCTGGGCAAGTGATCAATCCAAGGGGATATGCATTGAGAAGAATGGCTATTAGACATGAAAAGTGATTTAAAGATCAACAAAACCACCTAAGTCACGGATCATACATAAAATCAAGTAAAAATCTAACCTTATTCCACTTCTCTGTACATGCTAAGGCTTTTGTACAGAAAGATGGCTTGGTGCCCTAACAATAGCCACATAAGCAAGCAGCTCAGAATGCAAAAGACTCTGGACTAGGAAGAAAGAGAAAAGTTATTGAAGGATGGCAGGTAGGTGGCAATTATTTGCTATTTTTCATTTTCTTTCTTTTTTTTTTTTTTCATTTTATTTTAAAGAGTAAAAACAGCAGAAACAAATATAGAAAAACAGTAACAAGCAAGAGTACATATAGTTCAGAATCTCAAAACAAGAACAAAAAATTTAACAATGGTTGTATTACATATTTCATTTTCCTAGGTTTCAGGAAGACAGAAGAAATGAAGAAGCTTCCTTTCTATGAGAAAGTAAACGGAACTGTCTCATCTGCTTTGGAGTCTCCACTGTATACTTTGACTCAGAAAGACCTGAAACTCAGCTGCCTGTCCCATGTCCTCTTGTGGAACATAGAAATGCCACCAATTACCCAGTTTTCTGCTTTCTCTGTTCAAAATTGTTGCTTGGACAGAAATGAGGTGTTAGTGTCTAAAATGCGATCAGATATGCAAATTGCCATACTTGAGTCCATAAGAAATAATAAATATTCAAAACATCACTTTTCTTCTCCCTCCTCCCATGTTATGGAAGCTGTTCTTTGTCCTGAGCTTGTTTTGATCAGATATCTGACTTTATTGTATTAGGAACCATTTTAGGTTGGAATTTAGTTATGACGATCTTTGTGCTGATAGCCATATTCTTGATGGTTTAGGAAAACCATAAAATCTCTACGTGCTGTTAACATAGAATCACTGAAATGTGTTACAATACTTCATAATGTGTTATAGTGTGTAACTGTATCTACCAGTCAGGACTCAGCAAGCTAAACAGAACAGGAAGGATATATATTGATTAAGGGACTCTCTCTCTCTCTCTCTCTCTCTCTCTCTCTCTCTCTCTCTCTGTCTCTCTCTCTCTCTCTGGAAATAACTATCACGTTGGATGTCTGTGTACATCTGAAATCCATATGAGAGCCATCAGCAAGGGCGTTCACAACACTGTGCCACAAACTGAAAGTGGCTTCCATAAGTGTAATTTCTTCTTCTTCAGAGAAGCCTCAGAAATGCTCTTAACAAATTTCAATAGATTAAATCATGTGTTCCCGAAACAGCAAAGAGAAGATTTGTTTAAAATTTCCTTATTATTGAGCATACTAATATCTATAAAAACATGCCTTCCAATCATGGCCAGGTTACCATTTGAATGAATACCTGGGGACTACAGCCTATCCATGTTGACGTAAAAGGAAAAGGTCAACGGAATGCTCCGTAACTCAATAAATTCTATTTAATCACTTAATCTGAATGACTTCTTCAGCAATATACAATTTTTTCAAAGAGCTTCCAGTACATTATCTCATGGGCTGTAAGGCAAATAGTAGTGCTCCCACATTACACAAGACCATCCTGAGGCCTAGAACAGTCGAGCTGAGGCCATAAACCAGGACCTTAAACACCATCCACAGGCCCTGCTAATGCAAAGCAGTTTCCCCCTATGACAGCTTTGGCTTTCTGGCAGCGGCAGCGAATGGTAGTTTAACTCTCTCCACCTCACGGCTCACTTGAAAGCCATTCATTGCCAAGTGGCAATTAAAATTCACAAAAGTGTCTAACTGATAATTCAGCTAGAATTCCAGGGAGTACAAGACATCCTATGGGCTGGAATTTGCTTATTATTTTAAGCCACTGACTTGCACAAGTCATTGGCTAGCAGAACATAGCAGCCTATGGAACTAATTAGCTATGTTAACAGTCTTGGGAGAAGAGTGAAGAACTGGATGAGAAAAGAGAAGTGAAACTATCAGAGAAGGCTAAAAACTATTGTGCTGCAAATCCTGAAGCTGGGTTTCACTTAAGTTGCTGTTGGTTGTAAAGGAGCCTGGAACTCTCACAGAATTAGCTCCTGGACTCTGCTCCTCCTAGAGGGGAAGTGGCCAGCTGGCCTGTCACAGAGCTTTAATTTGGCAGGAAAGTCAAGCTCTCACACTAGCGAAACACAGCAGGAATGAGATTTGCAGGCAACAAATGACAATTTTAGCCGCCTTTTGGCCTTTGAACCATTGCTTAGTCTATGGTCAGACACATGACGGCTCATAGTGTGTTCTCATTTCTAAGATGCCAAGTCTGTCTTTAGTTCCAAAAGAGCATATTAAGATCAGTCATGCATATCAGTGTGTTGCATGTAACACAAAGCACACTAAAACTGGTTAAAACTGGCTCGGCTAGCAGGCTGTAAAGAAATGAAAGAAAACACAGCTATTAGCCAAAGCGACTTGTATTCACCGGAAAGTTGGTTGTGTGTGTGACACACACAAAGCAAGTCACTCAGAGCCTCCCTGAACCTGATATATACATTCCCACATTGCTCACCAAGGAAATGCTTCATTCAGAGCTCACAGTTCAAAAAAATCTAATTTTAATCGCACAGTTCAGAAAACAATGACGTTGATTGAAAGTTAATGAAAAAATATAATAGTAACAATTAAAATAAAGTCAACAAGTAACTCAGACTATATCGACATACACACGTTACAACACTTTGCATTCTCATTTATGTGTTATAAATAAATGATGAAATAATTTATGTATTTAACATTTCTATTTTATATTTTATGTCTGTACACTATTTCTAATTCACTAAGTAATCATGCTACTCTCACATTTATCGAGGCATTATAAATCAGGAAAATAACGTATGACTTACATTTCATTTTCAATGTGACTATGTGGATAAATATCTTTACCTGTGTGTTGCACGAGGACATTAGGTTCTGAGCAGTGAGGTCACTCATTCTGAGTTTCCTGAAGATTCAGTGATGAAGAAAGGCTTTGAAATTTCATTGCCAGTATCTTTTCAAGGCTTTTATTTTATTTTTCTTTTTTTTTCAGTGTAAAGTCAGAAGCCCTAAATTTAGGGGAGATCTCTCCATGTCTAAGTTTCAGCAGCTAAGTCAGAAAAAGTATATGTTTAAAACTCTTAGACCAGATTCTTCGAGCAGACTCTCCTATAGCTGCATTTGTCTTCTGCAGAGAGACAGGGAACTGCTGAACGGTGCAAACGTAGGGTGGTTTGAGAGCTCACGTCCTGCATCCTGTGCTCTTGTTCAGTGATGATACCATGTCTGTCAGCACTGCACATATCCTAGCCCTACTCAAAAAGAATTCGGGTTTCAAAGTGCCTGTCCCTTGGGGAGGCATCTCTTGACTGGTTCCCACATAGGAAACTATTAAAAAGACAAACTATAGAATAAATGACTGTGGTCAGACAGCGATCAGAGAGAAACAAGGAGGACCAGAGAGTCATGCTAGAGCCAACACTGGAGGGGCTGCAGGTTTCACCCTGGGCTCCCTGCTCTAACTGGCTTGAGAATCAGGAGGATTCGGGGAAGAGTTTCCACCTAGCATCTGAGTTTAGCCTTATGATTTTTCTTCAGTGAACCACGAGATTGCTAATAGGACCAATAAAGCCCCTTATTATCTAACCAGAAACGTGGTTCTCATGCTTATTTTTTAAGGGATGAAAATGCCATAGAGAGTAAAATCTTTTCCCTGAAAATCAAGCTGTTGACTTTGTGGCTGGAATGTCAAAGTTTTGAGACTGGAAGTTGCATCTCTGTCCAAAATAGATTCAGCACTGGTGCGACATTCAGGTAAGGAGCTTCTGAAAATGCCAGCGCCTATATTAACACCCTACAGATTCTGATTTAATTGCTTTTGCATGGGCTCTGGGCTTTACTTTAAAGTCTCCTCCTATGATTTTATATTAAAGCGAAGATTGCCACTGAAACACTTAATGCATGCCAAAGTCTCCACTGTGAAAATGTAGCCTCCTATTCGATTGGCCTGGGCTTTGGCCAGTACTTGTGGTCTCCAGAGAACTTTCAGGAGAAACAGAGGCTTCCGGAAAGCAGGTTAGACTCTAAGGTGGGCTTGGAAGCCCCATGGTAGTGAGGACAGGAATCAGGAGTAGACTACGAGGAACTGGCTTTCTCCCAACTGTGGCCAGACAGACACAGGACTACAGGCCTTTGGGAAAGATGAAAATAGAACCGGACATCAGGGACAGAGAAACAAAGAAAGAGCATAACAGCCCTATTTGTGGGAGCAGAGAGAAGCAACAGGGGCTAAGCCAGGCGCGAGTGTAAAGGAGCAGCCATTCTTTGTCCCAGCTGCCCTGGGTCTGTCAGGCACTACTTTTCTAAGAGGCTGAGAATGTATTAGAAACATAGGGGCCTCCCAGTCAGGGTTTCTGCGAGCTTCCTCCCATAAAGAAGGACTTTCTTAAACTAAGCACAGCATAAACCGTTGGTGCTGACCTTGTTCTTGATGGAGACACTATCCCGGCCCTTGGGCCTGTGACTTCTAAAACTAGCTCTTAATTCCGCAGTGCCTTGAGGAGGACTACCAGAAGTGTTACTCCAGGTGAAAGTATATATCAATTTCTATGTAATAAGACTTTGGCCCCAGGCTGTTATTTGATTTTCTGCCTTTGGGAAAAGGTTATCACATACATGGGCATACAACCCTTTTTCCCTTGTTGCTGAAGATTGCAATGGACACTTGACCAATGAACTACACAGGGATCCTTTGCTAAAGGCTGGTCACTGAATTTGATTTCATTCAATTTAATTGATTGATTGATTTTGGCATTACTAAGATTTGAAACCAGGGCAGTAATTGAGCATTACTGTGAATTGCTTCAGTGAGTGATATCCCTAGGCCATTTCTAAATCTTATTTTCTGAGAAATTATCCCTAGTTTCTCAGATTAGACTCAAAATTTTGTGCCTCCTGGCTCAGCTTCCTAGAGTACTGGGATTATAAGGCTGACTGACTTGGGATTTTAAGAAAACAAATTCTCCTAGGTGGCCCTATTATGAAGCCAACATTAAGAACCACACTTTTCTAGCTTCTGAAAATAAGGCATTAAGACTGTATTTGGCCACAGATAAGAGCTCCAAGTCCTTGTTTAGGCGGCACAGGCTTCCGGCCTATGTCTTAGTTCCTCGTTCTGACTATGGGCTGTGGAGGTCTGGAAGTTCCCAAGGCCGAGGGAAGCAGTGCACTCCACACTGTGGCCTGGGCAGCCCCACCAGGGGGCGCTGTGCTGCAGGAGAAGCCGCAAAGCCCGCTGCCGCAGTCATGCCTAGTGCATTCCATGCTAGTTGAACCGGGCATGTGGATCACTAACATCCTTCAGAGTGAGGAACAAGTTGTGTTCTCGCATCAGAAGAATGGCACACAAGTTACAGATGGGGCGATGCCTCCTCCAGCTATAGCCCAGAGCCATTTTATTTTTTATCTTTGAGGTCATCAACGTCACCGATCAGAAAAGTACCTGAACTTTTAGTTTACCAGATGCAATTTTGTGAATGTTTCGCATTGATGCTTAAAATCATGCTTAAGTATTTACTTTGTTGCTTCACTAGCCTTAAACCTACTTTTCTCCCCAAACAGTGAGAAACTCATGTATATCACAAATAATTTTGTAAGTCATAAAACATAATTTACCTTAATCTCTGTGTGTGTGTGTTATAAATTCCCACTTTAACCTTATGGTGAATTACATAAATATAATCATAGAGCACATAGAGATAGATTATTATCATTGTTTACTTGCAGCATAAATTGAAGAAATAAGATTCACCTAAGATGTTTATCATAGGAAAGGGGGGAATTAATAGATTATACTGATCGGAAGTATTTTTCCCATTGTAACATGTTTCATCAGAAAATCATTATCTATTTCTTTCAAATACATTTTGATTTTCTTCAGTACACTCAGTACACTGGGCTTACAATGTCTTATATCAATTCCTAATTGGGTACTATCACTGAGGTACTAAAGGTAGCACATGAATTTATTAGTTAAACATTTCTTCTTCTATTTTAAAGAGAATGAAATATAATAAAAAAAAAACTATTAGGAACAATACAGAATTTCAAAAATCAAGATGATAGGAATACAAAAATGGTGGTACCACTGCATATTGTTATCTTTAAAGTAGCTGCTCAGATTACTAGGTATGATAAGCAAGTAAAATTATTCAAAAGGGCTGTACTGACATTTCAAATTACCTAAGAGATTAAATTAGGAGTTTGTGAGGTTTGGGATTTGGAAAGAAAAAGTTTGAACAGCAGTGTGGGAATGAGGGATGGCAAAAGGAATTCAACTCTGTCTGCCAACACACGGCCTTGTATTTCTTTGTTCTTGCTGTCTCTTACTAAATCAGTAGATGTCCAGCCCTCGTTTTGAAGGACTATGTTTTTTTTTAGATATAAAGACATTTTGTAGAAATATAAAGAATATTAAAAGAAATTGAACTCTGCAATTCACCAGCAGCTTCCTTGCTTTGCCACTTTAGGTTATAATCTAAAGTCTGTCTCATAGACTACACACAGGAAGTATTGGCACACACGCTGCCCACGTGGTGGCATACACCTGTAATTTTTTCCTTAATGAATTTGGTACAGTATCTCATTATGCAGCTCAGACTTGTAGGAGTCCTCCAGCTTTCAGCCTCCCCAGCTCTGGGATTATAGACTTGTGCCACCATGCCTGGACTTGGTGGCAGGCTGAGAGCTCCCAGTGGTGGGGCCAGTGCAGGATGAGGTACCAGGGATCAAACCCAGGCTCTGTGTTTGCCTAAGTCTGCTGAGCTATCCCTACGGCTCTGACCCTATAATCTTGTGATCTGGAGGCTGAGGTAGAAAAATCCCTAGGAATTCCAGGCCAGCTTGGGCTTCATGGTGAACTCGAGACCAGCTTAAAATTATAGCATAGTACTGTTTCAAAAACACGAAGAAACATGGGAGAAAGTAGCTTTCTGGCTTTAGTCTCCTGGCTTTAGTCTGATCCTTTTGCAGAAGCAAATGGTTTTGCTGAATGGGCTGCCACTCAGTTCTAGGATTATACTCTTTGGGGGAAACGTCTAGAAATGTTCAGCTGCTGTTCGGGGTCCAGGCAAATGGCCTGAGAAGGTGCCTCTCCGCTGCAGCTTGGCGGGCGTCTGTCCTCACTAACCTGCCACAAGTGTGGTACCTACAGACAGACCCTGCTGGAACAGGCCACTCCATGAAGCACCAATAGAATTCTCTCTCTCTCTCTCTCTCTCTCTCTCTCTCTCTCTCTCTCTCTCTCTCTCTCTCAAGTTCTTGCTTTATGTCTCCATAACAAGACCTCTGAGACTTTAATGAGGCCAATACCTCTCTGATGTGACAAGGCACTGTCTTCCAGGGTCCGGGGTGAGCTGTGATCAGGGTCTGACCCCGTGGAGGACCCTTCAGAGCTGTATATACTGCACGGGCTCATCCCAGACCGCTGTGTTCCCATGTCACGCAGCACCTGCAGGCACCTCTGAAAGTTCACAGATTGCCAGCTAGAACACAGGCATAAACTACTCTTGTGGGTTGCAGGATCTTTACACTTTTCAGCCGTTTGGAGTACTAAGTAGTTATTACTTTAAGGGCAGAAGAAATGAAAGGAAGAGAATGCGGTTCTCCATGGTCAAAAACAGCTGGACACAGGACCGAACACATCGCCAGAGCACCTCTTGCTTATGGTAGCTAAGCCATGGCCCTGGAAACTCAGCTGGGCAATGACGTGATGGGCAGCAGAGCACGGAGCAAAAGCTTCCGGAGCCTGGGCCGCAGGACAGCACCCCCTACTGGCGCTGGAACAAGCGCTTGACATTTGGGATTTCAATAGTCTTAACTGTAAAATCAGAGCTGGAAGCAGTGAAGGTTGCTCTTACATCTCTTTCTGGGAGGCTGAGGCAGGGAGTTACAAGTTCAGGTTCACTCTGGAAAAGAGAGACCCTGTTTAGAGAGGTAGAGAGAGGAGAGAGAGAAAGAGGGCAGAGAGGAGGGGACCAAAGGTCTGGGATTATAGCTCAGTACTGAGAACCTGAATTGAATCTATAACAATGAAAAATAATCAAAGCTGTGCAATGGTAAGTCCTTACCAAATTTTATGTACTAAAGTGTGATTCCTCCTATATATTTTAAAAATAATCTAGTTCAGTGTAACACAGTGATTATTATTTTTAATCTTTTATTTATTTAAATATTTGGCATGGTGTCTTGCTACACAGCTTGGACTTATAATGATCCTCTTGTCTCAGCCTTCCCAGCACTGGGATTACAGGTGTGCACCACCATGCCCAGTTTTGGTGGCCAGCTCTAAGTAGGGCGGGTATAGCAGGCAGTAACTGGGATTGAACCCAGGTCCTTACACTTACCAAGCAGTGGCTTAGACCACCGAGCTATCTCTCTAGCCTAACACAGTGATTCTTAACCTATTAATGAGTATACATGGTTTTCAGTCTCTCAAAAGTGTAGCCAAAAATAATTATTTTGTACTCACATGTACGTCCAGTCCTATTCTTCACCAGGAAAAAAAAAAAAGATCTAATTTTGTGTGAATTTCCATCTGGGTCAATATTTTTGTCTGTTTTCCACTGGTTTATTCATAGTACCTGAATAAGTGTTAGAAATACCATCAATACTCTAAATATTTTGCTTAATTAATGAATTAGGTTTGCAAGCATTCATATTTGCATCCCATATTCCATGGCAAGAAAAAAACATGTGAAAAGGAAGTATCATTCATTCCTTTTATTTAAAAAATCATATTTGCAGTGGACACTTATTTTTATCCTTTCCATAAGCCCAGCACAGTGCACAAGGCATGTTTATTAAGCATGCTGCCGCAATCAATAACTAGCTACAGGAATTTTGTGTAGGAACAAAATATACTATATAAGATGACGTCACTAGTGTTACCCAACTCAAGCAGGTCCTGCAGGTAAGCAGGTTCCCCCAGCTCCACTCTTAATCTTAATCTCACGTCCTGGACACCATCGAGCTCTGTATAAAGCATGCCAGCTGCTGACTTTCTGCTGATATCATCTTATCTCTAGATTCCTTTTTTATTATCACAGGAGGTCTTATCTTCCCAGTTTCCAGTGCATCGTCCTCATAATCTTCTTCATTATTCTTTAGCAGGACACATTAGAACATTCTAATGACTGCAGTTGTGGTGGGCCGCCGTTCATGTCCATGCTGCGTCTTAAGTTTTTTAATCACCCGCCCCTCCTTTCAGCTCCCGTCCTCTTTCCCATTTGCAAAAGATCTACTTTCAATTTTCGTCATTTTCCCTTTAACTCATCATCCCAACCTCATTCCTCCTACTCCTCTCCCATCCTTCTCTCTCTTATTCTCCCATATGTATATATATGTATATATATATATATATATATATATATATATATATATGTGTGTATATATATATATATACATATATATATGTATATATTCTCCCTACTTCCTATTTATCTGTCTTCTATTTTGCTATAGGTTTTCAGTTCCCCATGTAAGAGGCAACCATGCCATCGTTTACATGCCTGACTTATTTCCCTCAGTATTGCAGTCTCGAGCTGCACCCATCTGCCTGCAAGTACCTGAAGTGGACCTTCCTGTATGCCACAGTGGTGCTCTGATGGGCACACAGACCCTATATTCCCTGTCCATTCTGTGCTGTTCTCCACCAGCATGGCTCACGAATGCCTAATGAAAATAACTGTGCAGTCTTCAGCTCATTTTCTTCTTCCCCAAATCTCCTTCTGTTCAGTCTTGCATCTCAGTAAATGTCACTTATGTCCACCCAGGAGGCACATTCACATCTCTGCGGGCTACTTCTCATCCTAAAATGTTTCTCCTTCTGCAAGACCAGTGTTGCTTTTTCTACTGCCCGTGTCTAGTTCTGTTTTCTTCTTCCTGTACAAACTGATGCATGAGATAACTTCTGAGCAGTCACCTGATAT
Organism: Capromys pilorides; assembly: GCA_004027915.1. Lineage (NCBI taxonomy): Eukaryota > Metazoa > Chordata > Mammalia > Rodentia > Capromyidae > Capromys > Capromys pilorides. The sequence goes on from PVKN010011056.1 coordinate 18,753, forward strand.
AATAAAACCACACAAATCCTACTTATCTTTAAATTATGCAGCAACACCTATAATGTTGATTGATAATACCTAAAGATAATTTATCAAAGGCAGTAAAGATCAAAGATGTGTGTTTAAAAAGACGGCAAAGTTATAAGATAATGTTAGCAAGTAATAACTCCTAGAGAACAATAATATAGAAAGGTAAGCCAGCAACCAGGTCTGTGAGTGCTGGAGAAGACCGGCCTGAAAGCAGTCCCACATCTCATTCTATGATACCAAGACAAAGATGATGGGTTGTGTGAGTTCCAGAAACCTGTTGGACCTTGAGTTGGGAATAATTTGATTGTGGTTGCTCTCTGGTCTCTGAGAAGAACAAGACTCCAAAAAATCACAGCATCACACAATTCTGCTACACAAGCCACTATCTTCTGGAGTACAATAAAATTTCTACTCCTTTAGATATCAACACTGGCTCTGTGTAAAGAAAATCTTCTATGAATAGCTCAGTTTGTGTGTACCCATAGCAACCGAGGATCACAACCACAGAAATCTTTAAAAGAAGCAGTGGAACATCCACACAAACTTGGTCCAAGGGTTGGTGAGATAGCTCAGCAGACTAAGCATCTGCTTAGGCAAGCACTGCAGTTGGGGTTCGATCCCTGGCACTGCATGTCATGCCAGCACCACTCCCAGTCACACTGGACCTGCAACCCAGTCTGAGTGGGGTGGCACACATATGGAATCCCAGCACTGGGGAGGCTGAAAACAAGAGGATCACTAGGAGTTGGAGCTGTGTAGTGAGACCCTGCACAAAGTACAAAGACAAATAAACAAACATGGTCCTAGAAATAATAAGAAAATGTTTGGATGATACAAAAGATGAGTAAAAGTGTCACAGAACAGATGTGATGTCTTAACAAACACAAAGCCATAAAGAAAATTTGTAAAATATTGTAAAAAGTGCACATGTGGGATATGTCAGGTTAACCAAAAGATGAGACGCGAAACAAGTGGAAGGAAAGGGGAGACCCAGCACCTAAAAATGGTATCTGCTTTAGATGCACCACAAACAAAAATAGAAGCTGGTCAAAACATAACGAGACATAAAAGATAGAAATAAGACAGAAAGCACTAGTGAATAACATGTTGAGAAACTTACTTACAGCACCTATGAGATACAGGAAAGAAATCCAAGAACTTCAGAGGCACACAACAGCTAACTTCAAGTTGTCTATCTATAAATTGGATATGTTTTTAAAGATACAGTTTTTAAAATAATTTCATGGACATTAAAAAGAATCAGTGAAGTAGAATCAATGAAGAAGAATAACATGGCCAACGACTTTTTGAAAGAGAATATTAAATAGGCAAAGTTATTTTTTTTTAATTTTCTAGACTTCAGAGAACATTAGGCTTAAGATAAAATGTTTAAATCATTTGTATGAAAAAATTCTGCTAGATTTAAAATGACTCACAGCAATATTTAAGGTTAGGATACAGAGGAGTGTATGAATAGAACATTCTCAGAAAGAAGAAATTTGGTCTAATGAGATTTTGGTTATACTACAGAGGCAGCACTAGTCCACGTGTTCTGAAAATACTGAATGTGTATTTTTGCCAAGTGTGGATGGGCTGCAGCAACAGCTCCAACCGCAACACACAGACAAAAGCTCTGCTGCTGTGCATCTTATATCCTAAGAGGAGTGAAAAGAGCACAGTAAATGAGCTACAGACCATGTGAGATGTGAGGCGGACAGAACTGATAAGAGACCAATCAGAAATTAAAGCGAGAAAGTGGAATTTGTCAAAAGCAGAGGCATTTCAGAGAGAATGAGCAGCGAAGTTCTTAATGGGAAGGAAGGTTGGACTCTGCACTAAGCGATGCGGAGCAGAAGGTCAAGAACCTAGGAGGACCGCTGTGGGCACCTTTTCGCGCTGCAACGTCCTGCAATAATTGCAGAGCGACCATTGAACTGAGATTGGGCACTCAGGGACACCGTAGGAATGCAGATGGGAAATCGGAGAGGGTTTGTAGCCGCAGGAGTGGTTGTGCACCCATTTGTGCTTCAGACCCAGCTTTTGCAGAAGCAGGGAGTTTATCCCAGCCAACTCTCTGTCTTGAGTCTTCTTTTATTATGAAATCTTATCTATCAAGGTCACAGTGAAAATAACAATTATTGGAGCACAACTCTACATTATTGAGGAGTATGAACACAAATAAAATGAGTACATTATGTGTACTGAAAAATGGGAATACAATAAGCACAGAAAGCCTCATGAAAAACATAAGACAGAATTAAAACCAACACTGTGGACATGTAAAAATAACTGTAAACTTTATATTTAGACATAAAGCCCTTCAGACTTCCTGACAAAGCAAAACGTGATTATAGCTTGACTCAGAAAGTTTGAAAAATATTATGGGCAGCCTTGTGCTGAGAAATGAAACTGAGGATGTTAAGAATAAAGTAAAATTTTACTGTTATTCAAAGGTACATAGAGAAAAGATAATCACTTGTGAATAAATCTAAGAAGTGTCAAAAACTTTAAACATATAGACATTCACTAGCTGAAAATGTATTGTTAATATTCATATAGGAAAATATCAACAATAATAGGAAAAATATGTAGAAAGAAATTATTAGGAATTTTGATTATCTTTAAAGTTTGACATGGAAGCATGTAAGGATAAATACAGAAATTCACTATTGTGTCATTTGATGTCACTGAAATATTTTTAAAATGTGTTTATTATTAGTGTATAGTTGCCATGCATGATGACCTCATTTATAATGTGGAATTTATACTTGCACATAGTGGGTCCCAATATTTTTCCCATTCCCCTCCCCACTTCATCTCTTCTTGCCATCCTGATTTATAAAAGCTTTGTTTCCATTTTTCCCATCCTCTTTTTATGTCCCTCGTCCCTCCCTTCCCTAGGCCCCCATCCCTAGCCCGCGGCCCTTCCCATGTGATCATGTTCTTCGCAACGTCTACCCTCTGTTTGGCTCTTTGCTTTGTCTTTGGGTTTCGGGACATTTAAGCTAGTGCGTCTGATTCATTCCATTTGTGCTTAGGATCCACAGGAGCAACCATTTACTTAAACATGACTCTCGCTTGCCCTTCTTTACAGGAGACTGCTACTCCTTTATATAGAAATGCAAGAAAGAAAGCATTTCACAAAGTTCAACATCCATTTATGAAAAAAAAATCCTACAGAAAGTTGAATGAGGTGGTCTTTATCTCAATTTGACAAAAACTATCTATGTCAAGCTGATAACCAACACCTTTCTAAAT
>PVKN010011057.1:8964-22130 GCA_004027915.1 Capromys pilorides
TCTCTCTCTCTCTCTCTCTCTCTCTCTCTCTCTCTCTCTCTCTCTCTCTCTCTCTCTCTCTCTCTCTCTTTCTTTCTTTCTTTTTTCTGGTACCAGTAATTGAACTTGGAGCCTTGCACTTTCCAGGCAGGCATTTACGCCACTGAGCTATATCCCTGGCCCCTATAAATTCTTTTATAATCCTAATTGCTGATATCTATAGCACTCTAGTTACACTTCACACTTAGCACAATAATGTACAGGCTGCAGAACATCTAAGAATAGGTTAATAGCAGCTGTAGGATTGCAAGAGACAGAACTGAAAGCAAAGGCAGAGAGCCCGGGGATCTGAACGGTCACCATAGATGGCCAATTAAAAGTATAGACTAGGAAGAGCTGGTCTGAAGTATAGGCTACTGCAATTACAAAGTTGGTTCAAAGCCCACCTCTGGACTGCAGACACTTTGTACTGTGTCCTTAAGGAAGATCAAAGTAGGCTGAAACTGGAGGACAGAGGACTGGAGTTTGTTACCTGCTGGCCTCAGGATGCATTCATCATGTGGTTTGATGAGATGACAGGTCACCCTATGTCACCTCCATTCACCAGTGTTGGGTACCCCCTTTTTATATGTCTTATAAACTCATGTTTTTTTTCTCTGATAGGTATGTCATGTGTCCAATTCCCCTGATTTAATTTGATGACTTTACAGGTGGTGTTCTTTATTATCCTGGTTAATCTCTTCATTAGTTTATCCCTTATGGTTGTGCATGTATAGGCGGAAGGCATTTTGTTTAGGGGTTTTTCCTTTTTTTTTTTTTTAAAGACGATCTCACTGTAGTTCAGATTGGCCTGTAGTCACTGTGTAACCCAGGCTGGCCTCCAATTCATGGTGATCGTGCTGCCTCAGGCTTAAGGTGCTGGGATTACAGGTGCGCACCTGCTTGTTTTAGAGTTTTTAAATAACATTGATGTCTCCAGCGTGTGGTGGCCATCTGTTTGTGCTGACACATTGCCAGGTTATTCTTCCTTAGCACTTGTGCTCAAAATGGAGCAAGCTGCTTTATTAAATGGAGTCACTAGGGACAAAGCACAGCCTAAAAGCTATATGGCATGGGATAGCTCACACCAGGATATAGTCTCCACAGGATGTGTCTGAATAAATATGTTGCTCTCAATGTCCAGTTTTTGGTTGTCTAACTTGATAGGTCATAGAGCCATACAGTTTGCATGAGGAATTTTACCCTTAGTGTATTTGCAACTGCATCTTTTGTTTTTCTATTTAAGCCATGGTTTTTCTTTGATCATGGCAGATTTGCACTATTAACAGGGCAGTCCTATGACTTAGAGAATGAATTTAAGTTTTTGTGGTTCTGGAAGCCAGAAGTCTGAAATCAAAGTGTCAACAGGTTTAGTTTCTCCCGGAGGCTCCTAGGGAGATACTTCTAGTTTCTGGTGTCTGTCAGCAAGTTTTGGTATCTCTTGGTTTATAGACACATTATTCTCTATCTCCATTTTCACATGGCATGGATAATGCTGTTTGGTTACTATCAAAAGTATGAAGTTTGATCTGTACATAAGCTTAAGGTTGTAGAAAATACAAAAGCATGAAAATAATATCTGAAATTAGAAAAAGCAATCTCTTAATGTATCTGACTCAAAACTTTTCTTTTGTAGCTGTGGGAAAGATAAGAGGAAAGCCTCTTCCATTACTCTTGTTTTTTGAGGCCATATTTAGCACAAGTCGTGCTTTCAGAAATCCTGTTGATGCACATCTGACTTTGGAAGGAATCAAATGTGGACTGTCTGAAAAACGGCTTGATTTAGTTACCAACTGGGTCACCCAGGAAAGGTAAGCCAAATCCAAGTTTTAACTAAATTCTTATATCCCATTAGTACAGTTCTAAAAATTATGTTTTGTGATCGATGTATTATTCAACATGTATTTTAGGACATTATGGCAATTAATTTATTAGAAAGTATTTGCTAAGCACTCATGGAGTAATGAAGACCAGTCACAGTGAGACTAGATGAAGAATTGATTCACAGTGCGAGGGATGTAGCTCAGCAGCACAGTGCCTGCCTGGCAAGTGCAAGGTCCCAAGTCCCATGCCTGCCCCCCGGAAAAAGAACTGATTCACAGTCCTTCACAAGACCATTCTTAATTTCATGGTAGATGGAAGGTAGACAATAAGGATGGAGAAGGGGCATCAGTGACACGTTTGGGAGGGAAATGCAGGAACCTAGTTCCAGACTGACAGGAATATGTGAGTCCTGGAGATCTATCAGCTGGAAAAACATGGAGCAAGGTAATGTGTAGAAGAACACATAAGCAAGGATGGCAGGAGGTGGCTGCTGCTTTTTTTTTAAATACCAGGAATTGAACTCAGGATCTTGCGTTTGCTGGGCAGGCACTGTGCTGCTGAGCTATATCCCTAGCTCTAGGAGGTGGCTTCTTGGAGATGGGAATTAGGGTGCACAGGATTGATAGAAGGAGGGCTTCTCAGGAAATACCTAGTAAGGACTGAGTGATGCAGAACAGGGAAGTGACATGGTGGCGTCAGACAAAGTCTGCTTGGCCTAATTTATAAAGGGTGGCTCTGGAGCATAAACTGCTACACAGCTGTTCTCTCTTGCAGTAAGCACCGGCCTTTCATATTTCTTTATTAGACTGTCAAGGGCTGTGGGCCACCTAAAGGAGGGGGGAACACACAGATTCCCAGGGGCAAGGCAGGTTCCATCAGCCAAAAACAACATGCTGCAGAGGGAGGCACCTGTGAGCCACCTGCAGCCAGCACTGAGAGCAGCTAAAAAGGGGACAGTGGCCCTGTGTGGAAAGTTTAGGTGGGGTGTTTAGGTGGCATCTATGCCAACCAATCATTCGCACAGCATAATTCTATTTGTTTTTCATATTAAGTTCACTCCAACCAGGCACGGCTTTTCCAGGATTCTGTGATCAAAATTCTTAGGGAAATCATTTTGTGAATTGTTGAGAATCAGCTCTTGATCTGGTCTCATCGACTGGTTTCTCATTGCAAGAAGGATTGGTGGCACAAATTGGAGCTTCTGTTACATTCAGTCCTAGACCTGTAACTTAGTTTTTGCAATTTGATTGAGGTATAATTTATATAATATACATAGGTAAGGTATATAGTTTGTTGGGCTTTTAAAAACAATTTTTTTCTTTTCTTTTTTTTTTTTTTTTAATGTTATGACTGACTCAGCCTTCCTTGGGGGTGGAGCTGGTGCATATGTGGTGCTGGGGATCGAACCGTGGTCCCTGAGGTTGCCTGAGCTTGCCTAGGCAGGAGCTTTAGACCTGTGAGCTATCTCACAAGCCCTTTTTTCAGTTTTTGTTCATGTTTGCATTATATAACAATTACGCTACTTTTAGCAGTTGGTACATGTACATAACACATCTTTTAAAAATCTCCTTTCATTCCTCTTGCTCCCCACATCTCTTGATTCCCTTACCAATTGAACAAAATATATTTTCCTTCTTCTCTTTATCTTTTATTTTGCTCTTTATGTATATTTTGGCTTTCTCATCCAAAATAAGAGAAATCTTGTGGTATTTAACGTTGATTTAGTTCACTTAACATTATAGTCTCAGGTTCAGCCCTTTTCCTACAGTAACTCAAGTCTATCTTTCTTTATGGCAGAATAGTACTCCATTGTATATAAACACTTTCTTCATCCATCATCTGTTGATGGGCATATAGGCTACTTTCAAGATTCAGCTGTTATGAGCTATGCGGCTATATAAATGGGTATGCATGGGTCACTGTAATCTGACTCACAAGGAGAATGGCTGTGACAGATGGAATTTCTAGTGTTAGTCTTTACAGGAATCTCCGTACTGACTTCTATATTGGTTGCACCATCTTACATTCCCACCAACAGTGTAGAAGAGTTTCTTTACCCCTTCAGCTTCACCAGCATCTATTATTTCATTTCTTTATAAAACCCACTCTTTCTGGAGTAAGATGGTGTCTCAGAATTGCTTTTTATTTTCTGTTTTAGTAAGAAATAACAATGTGATATTTTGAAAAACATGTTAGTAGTATATTCCCAATAATTGATATAATGCATATTATTGTCCTTGTAGTAGTTATACAGTGCACAGGATGTAGACATAATTTTTCTGATCATTGTCGATACAAAAAATTTCTTCTCATTGAACTAAAAGAAAGTAGTTGTATACGTAGTCAAGTATTCCATAATTGCAGTGGGTTATTAGCAGAACTGGCAATGACAGAAGCTGTTGATTTAAGCCTTTTATAGCTCAGCATACTAATCTAGCTTTACGTTTTATGCCTTGTGGTTAAACTTTTCTGCTGGGTGGTTAATAGCAAGTTAAGGCAAGATGTATATAATGAAACATGTAATTTTTGTATCTTCCAAAGGATTTACTTTGAAACTATGTACAGTGCTTTGTAGAACTGTTGTCAGTGTCAGCCCTCTGGATGAGTCACAGCCTTTGCTTGACTAGTTTGCTCTCTGTGAAAGCCTGAGAGAATGTTTTCTCTCTGGGTGATTCTCCTAAGGCACACTATACATCGTCAATCCATTTCCTCTGTGGTCCCATAATCTCCTTGAACAGAAAATTTGGGAAACCACTGAGTTATAGGATGTTACAGCACAGGTTCTCTTATGTCCTGAGTCCTCACTGACTTTGAAGGACTAGGGCCAAAATATTGGCAACCCTTGTAGCCCTTCTTTTTCTCTATTTTTTGATCTGTAAACTTACATTCTTAACTCTCCAGAAGAGAAGCTTCATGATACTATTACTCTATAGCATAGGAACTTGAGCTTAACATCACTGTCTTTCTGAAAATCAAATATCTTACACTTGAAATCAGTATTTTCCATCAGTCATTGATATTCTAATAAATTCCTATACAATGTGATAAAAGCAGTTACACATTTTTACACAGACATTTAGAAATCTAAGTATATGCAAAATTGTAGCCAGTCAATCCTATGACACTTTAACTAGTCTCTTACTCTCGTCAGGGTTGTTTTAATTTGCAAGCAGTGTTGAACATTTTTCCATGTACTTATTGGTTATTTGTACTTCTTAGAAATGTCTGTTCATTTAAGTTGCCCATCTTTTGATTGCATCTTTTACTTTATTTTTATGAAGTCTTTTTATGGTCTAGATATAAGTTGTCTCTCTGAGGAGTGGCTGGCAGATTTCTCCCTTGCATATAAGCTGTCTCTTTATTCTGTTGGCTGTTTCTTTTGCTGTGCAGAAGCTTTTTAATTTGACCTGATCCCATTTGCTTGCAGGTCCACAATTTCCTGAAAGCTTTATAGAATGGGTAGTTTGGGTGTTAGAGCACACAAGAAAACTTTAGGAAAACAGTATGGTGAGGGCCTGGGAGTGGAGGATGAGGTGGAGTTCCTACGCCCATTCTCCAGCCCTTTGTTGTTACAGATGTAGCAGCATCATGGTGGTGACTGCTTGAAAAATAAAATAATGGTATTAGTAAGAGGTTAAGTAATAATAGTACTAACAAGAGGTATTAAGATGGTATTAAGGGCTGGCCAAATAGCTGAGGAGATTAAAACGCCTGCACGCAGGCACAGGGGCTGGGGATTCAATTCTCCCACCACCTGCATGCGGACCCGCCCCTGGGGCGCACTGAGAGGGTAATTGAGATTGGGCATGGTGGCATGGAGCCTATAATCCCAGCTCTTGGGAGCCTGTAAACAGGTGGATCAGTCTGATCTAGGAGTGAGACCCTGAACACTCTGTAGACCCTTCCTTAAAATACAAATAATAATAATAATGATATTAATACTAACATACACTAAACATTTACGGTGTATTAAAATTTAATAGTGTTAATCATAAAATACTGGACTTACTCCTTTCTCCTGGGATTGCAGCCACTATGCTGATTCTAATTTATTTGTTTCTGTTGTGATTTGTATCTAGTTGTCCCCCCAAAGCCTTATGTAAATCATGGAGCTGTCAAGCGGGAGGCTCGAGGGGCGGGGCTTGAGGGGCGTGGCCAAGAGAGGTGCAAACCGTTAAGCTGACAGCGTAAGCTGTCAGATGTTTCCTCCCCAACCTCCACCTCCACCCCAGGCGGCGGAGGTGTGGAGCAGATCATCCTGGACACGGCAGCGCCCCAGCCGCTCCTCCAGTCCCTGTAAAGCGGGGCCAGCATCTTGAAACCTCCAGGAACTGTGAGCTAAATAAACCTTTCCTCCCCTAAGCTTGCGTGTCGGGTATTTGTTCCAGCAATGACAGAATAGTGACTAAAACAGTCTCTGTTCAGGGAGTGTTATGACTAAATGTAGTGAAACCTGTATTTTAGTGTGGACATCAAAGAATTACTGAACAGGTCATTGATTTGTGCTCAAGTTGTATTCTCATTTTAGGACCCACCTTTGTGCTGCCCATCCCAGTCAACATAAAAAGCTTTATTTTCTAAATTTTCGGTAGACATTTTGTGGAGATTTCAGGATTTCGTTTTTGTGTTATCAGCAATTTGTTCATTAGATACAGACACCAATGTTATTTTAGTCTTATCCAACTGTTCTTTTGGTTCATGCTGGTAGATTCTAGGTAGAGTTACTATGATAGTACTGATGGTTTGCTTCAGTTATGCATAAAGATGGAGCGTTAAACTGTGGTGACAAATGGGGCCAATGTAGCTCAGTTGTAGAGCACCTGCCTAGTGTCCGTGAGCCTGTTGAGTTCCATTCCCAGACCTAGGGCATTAAAAGCTGGTAAGAAATGAAATCTATTCAAACAAGCTATCTTAAATGAACTGCTTCTTTCAGTCTCTTTTAATAAATAGTTATAGCATTTCCTCCTCTTGCTTCTTGTAAGTCTATAATAAAACTTTAAAAATAACAGGCTAGCACACTGTCTCCTTTTTAATATAAATACATGTAAAATTTATCACTACGGGATGAAATTGTTCTGTCTTTAATCAACATTTAATATGTTTTTACATTTTGTAGAGTTTAGAACCTCAGTACACTCTATGTAATTTCGAGAATGTCAAGACCCCCACTTACAAGATAATTTCTTTTTCATTTGTGTATTTGTTACAGGGTTTCACTACATAGATCAGACTCATGGTGATCCTCTTATTGTCAGCCTCCCCAGTGCTGGGATTACAGGCGTGGGCCGCCACACCCAGACTCTGTTGAGGGTTCAGCATACCCCGGGGACAGCACCTGGCATGCTATATGGGACAGGATCGAACCCTGGTCCCTGCACTTGCCAAAGCAGGCACTTAGTCTGCTGAGCTATCTCACCAGCCCAAGACAATTTTTATTTACCTTGTAATTTTAAATCTTACCAGTCCTTTCAGAGAAGTTTTAACCTTCTTCATAAATTTAAAAAAAAAAACAACTTGGTCTTAGTTTCACCAAAATATTTTCCCCCAAAGGAGTATGTGCTGATTATTTTTGTTGTTAAATCTCAGATGTATTTAACTTCTCCTGTATCATTTATTACATATTGTCTTGGAATTCTTATGGGCTATAAAAAATCCAGTCCTACTGCATTGAATTTTTCAAATATTTAATTTTAGCCACTTATCTAGAGTTCTCTAATGTGTACCTTATTGATCTGCTTGCTCTAGGATAACATTTTCAGAGGAGGCTGGGGATGTGATTATTGATTATGGGGAACAAGATACTTTTAACAAGGTCAAGTGCTTGGCTTTAGCTCAAATTATCTACAGCAAATGTGGTATTCATAAGAAAGCTCTTCTTTGCCTGTGCAAACAGGGCCAGATTCATCAGGCTATGGAGTACATGCAACAGTTTAAGGACTTTACTTCTGGTAAGTGAAATAGTCTATTTGTTTTTGTAACAGTTAACTTCTGGACTTGAATTGTAAGATTACTCGTTAATAGCCGATATTATTGTAAATTCACATCATAAAACCTATTATAGACTTACTGGTAAGTAGATTTCCTTTGGTAGCTAATTGACTTTCATGGTAAATATTCAGATTTAGTATGCATTTTCTGTTTACGCATTTAATAACTGGACAGTACTAGAAATTATAGTCTTAAAGATAAATTTAGTGGATATGTTTGTCTATATAGCTTTGGGAGGACTGACCAGATAGCTCAACAGACTAAAGCATCTGCTTAGGCAGACACAGGCACTGGGGTTTGATCCCCAGCATGCTGTGCTGACCCTGCCCCTGGGATGTGCTGAGCCCTTGATTGAGACTGGGTAATGGTGGAATGCACCTGTAATTCCAGTGCTTGGGAGGCTGTAAACCGGAGGATCACTATGAGTCTGATCTGTTTAATGAGACCCTGTAGACACTGTACTAAATACATTTTTAAAAAAATAGAAGAAAATTATATAGCTTTGAGAATGTCTAACCTGCAGCCTGCCTTTTTCCTATTTTTTCTAAATGTTAAAAGAAGATCAGTGGTCTAAAGCATCTGCTTAGGCAGCTTAGGCAACTGCAGTTACTGAAGTTTGATCCCGGGCACCACATGCTGCGCCAGCCCCACCTCCAAGGAAGGCTGAGCCAGCCACACACAAAAAAAAAAGTTAGAAGAAATATAGTTTAAAATAAAAAGTTTTGGGACCTAGAAGATAGCTCCGTGGCACAAGTGTCTGCCTGGCAAGTGCATGGTCTTGAGTTCAAACCCTGGTCCTGCAAAAATAAAAAAATAAAATAAATAAAGTATTAAAAAAAAAGTTTTTATTACTTATTTACCTTATATTGTATTCCTTACTTGTAGGCCAAGAAAATTCTACTTCACTCAAAAAGAGGGCATAAAAACAAAAAATAAGTGGAATACAAGTTGGACACACTAAACTGGAATGTGTTGTAAATATTAGAAATAATGAGTTAGTGAAATAATGTTCATTTCAGAATTTTTAAGCACCTACATTGTGACTGAATAATTATCTAAGTGAATTAACCAGTAGCGTTCCCTGCTTGAATGGGTAGATCTCTTACTATGAATTAGCTTAGAAGTAGCCTCGTTGTACAAGGAGTCCTGACATCTCACCATTTCCCATGTTCATGTCCATCTTGATTTCTAGGTTCTATATCCTTGATCCAAAATAAAACCAAACATAGCAATTTTAAGTCATGTTTCCCAGGAAAATGAATATTTATTAAGCCTGTTGACTCTGATAATTTTAAAATAATGTATCGTGTTTTACTTAGAATCTGTGTAGTTTTTAAAGTTACTCTTTCATTAATAATATCATACCTGACACTAATATTGTAATAACAGCTAATAGCGAGGCTATTCATAAGCATTACATCATTTAATCCTTGTGCTGACTTTGAAGTTGGTTTTGTTATAATCTTTACTTTTTAGATTAACAAAACAAACAAAAAAAGCCTTATTTCACAGAGAGGCTAAGGCCCAGAAAAGGTCAGTAATTGGTCGATAGTTGGACAGAACAGAAGCTGGCAGAGTAGGTCCCACTCTGTTATGGTTTTGTCTCACTGTCCCCCTAAAGCTTCATACAGTGATGGGGTTGTGGGCTTCCATAGTCTGTGATTATTTCATGATCTTAAGGCTGGAATTATGTGTATAGGTGCTGTATCGCCCTGGGGTAGATGGCCTGGGTGCAGTGTAAGAAAGGGGAGAGGCTTGCTCTCTGCCTCCGCTGCTGCTGCTGCTCATGCCTTTTTGCTCTTGCTGCTTTGCTGTTTTCCATGCCCATGAACTGCTGCCCTCTGCCTTTTGCCACTTTGCCTTGGAGTCCCTGAGTATGGGCTGAAGCCTCCACAAACTGTGAGCTAAATAAACTTTTACTTCCTTAATTTTGGGTGTCAGGTATTTCATCTCAGCAATAAAAGAAAAGTAATTGAGACATACTCAATTACAAATTTTTTTAATTACAAATTATTGAGTGAATTGTATTTATTATTTTCTAAGTATACAGATTTATTTTTGTATTTTTCATATGAAATAATTATACTAGTGTTTAGACATGAAACATAGGTTTTAATTATTCTTGGAACTTTTATTAAGTAAAATATGAATTCTTTCTTGTTTGTAAAATTTGTCTCCTGAAAGTGCATGGAAACATGATTGGCTATCATATTTTGTATTACTCTAACCATTATACTCTGAAATGATACATAGTTTATTAACTTGAGACTTTATTGTAGCATTCCTGTCTTTTAAGCCTTGATAATTATTTTTAGAATTGATTATAAGATGAAAATGATAATAGCTTGAACAAAAATTGGAGGATAGAAACAATGTTTTAAGGAAGCACTTTGCACTGAGCATGGTGGCTCACTTGGGAGGCTGAGGCAGGAGCATGGCTGAAAGTTCAAGGCCAGCCAGAACTACATATTGAAGCCCTCTCTCAAAAAGGAGAGAAAGAAAAGGGGGAGGAAGAAGAAGAGGAAGAAAAGGATGACGCTTATGTATTTTTCTTTTTGATGGGAAGCAACCACAGCTTCTCGGGGTCTCATTTTTTGTTTTTGTTTTTTAATTAATTTATTTGTTTGCTTGGTTGTTTGTTTCTTTGTTTATTCATTTTATGGCTGGCTCAGCCTGCCCTGGTGGTGGGGCTGGTGCAGCATGTGGTGCCGGGGATCGAACCGCAGTCCCTGCAGTTGCCTGAGCTTTCCTAAGCAGGCACTTTAGACCACTGAGCCATTTCGCCGGCCCCTTGTTTTGTTTTTTAAAGATGTAATTTTTTTTAACTGTATCTATTTATTTATGTTATGGCCGGTTCAGCCTGCCCTGGGAGTGAGGCTGGTGCAGCATGTGGTGCCAGGGATCAGACCATGGCCCCTGCTTGCCTAAGCAGGGCTTTAGACTGCTGAGCTATCTCACCAGACCCATCAGGTTCTCATTTTTGACCTTGGGTTAGATTCAGTTAGGTAATAGTAGAAATATTTTCTCTCAGATTTAAACCATTGGATTTACATTTATAATTTTTTTCTAAAAAAAAAAAAAAAGCCATCAAAAACTCTCCAGAAAACATTTTAAATATTTTACTATAAAAAAATCTCTTTTAGAAGTAAAGATTTTTTTTTTATTTTTCCTTCTTAATAAAATCTGGATGAACTGCCTTGCTCACTGTCATCCCCATTATCACTGGCCAAGCAGGTAGATGTAAGCATCTCTCTGGAGACTGCATTACTCTGCTAGTCAATGTCTCTTGAATGTTCTGGTCTCAGCTGTCCCTGGAGCTGTTAAAAAGCATTATGGATCTCAAAAAACATTCATTTATGCAAGATATATCTATTATATTTATTCTGTTAGAAATTGAAACATGGCCAGCGGTGGTACCTGTCTTTAATTCCAGTTCTTAGGAGCTTAAGGCAGGAGGATGATGAGTTCAGTCAGCCTGGCTACATAGCAAGATCCTATGTCAAGACAATAAAACAAATAGCACAGAAAAAAGAAATTAAAATGGAAAATTTAAAAATATCTACCAACTCAGGGCTAGCCAGATAGCTCAGCTAAGTGCCTGCTTAGGCAAGTGTAGAGACTGTGGTTCGATCCCCAGTACTGCTTGCCATGCTGGCCCTGTCCCTGGGGTGCGCTGAGCCAGTGATGGAATTTCAGCATGGTGGCACATGCCTATAATCCCAGTTGCTGGGGAGACTGAAAACAGGAGGATCAATGTGAGTGTCAACTGCTTAGTGAAACGCTGTACTAATAAATAAATAAATTAGATAAATAAATAAAATAAAAATAAGAATAACCATCTACCAACTCATTTAAAGTAACAGTAATACACCCATGACATGTTACCATAAATAAAATATTTTATGGCAGAATAAATAAATAAATTGATTTTATAAAATCAATTTAGTGAAAAAGGGTGGCATTATGTTAACCTGTTTTACTTATTTATTATAAAGAATAAAGTTACTGAGAGAACTTTCAGTCTGTTAGTGTTGTCAGTCTGCCATGATTTAGACATGAACAAAATTATAAATGTGCACTTCTGAACCACAAAGAAAAAGGTGGCATTGTTTTAAATTTTACAGGTGTCTGTGTTAGTTACTTTTCTCTCATTGCTGAGACAAAGTACCCAATACCCAAAATTAAGGAAAGAAAAGATTTTTTAGCTCACAGTCTGTGGAGGTTTCTGTCCATACTCGGCTGGCTCCAAGGCTGGGTGGCATGGCGGAGCACAACCTTCATGGCTGTAGAAAATAGCAAAAACAGCAAGAGCAAAAGGGAGAAGCAGGAGGGAGTAACCTCTCTCCCTCCCTTGTAGTGTATGTAGGCTGCCCACCCCAGGGTGGGTGTAGCACTCACATCCATAATCCCTGCATTGGACCATGAATCAATCGCAAACTCTAGAAGCTGCCCATGACTGCATGAGGCTTTGGGGGGGAACAACTAGACACATACCATACCATCTGCAGTGTCTGGCTTAATAAGATTGATAGCTGTCTTAGTTACTCTTCTCTCACTGCTGGGACAAATACCCAACACTCAAATTAGGGAAGGAAAGGTTTATTTAGCTCACAGTTACTGGGGGTTTCAGTCCATATTCAGCTGGCTCCAAGGAAGAGTGGCACATGGCAGAGGGCAACTTTTCATGGCAGCTGCTAAGAGCGAGAGAGCAGGGAGAGAGCTAGCAGCAGCTTAAGCAGCTAATTTCTCTTTCTTCCTTACGTTGAAATGCAAATCACCTGCCCCAGGGGAGGTGTAGCATCCATTCCCACAATAATCAGCTACAAATTCCAGAAGCTACCCCAGGACTGCATGAGGCTTTGGGGGCACACCTACACACACACCATAACAATGGCACACCCTGCTTTTCTATTCAGTTTGTTGATATAGTGTAGCCTCTGGAAAATACTGCTGTAAATGTGAGAAAGTTATAAATAAGAGAAAGGTAAATAACAACTTAGTCTTTTTACGCAAATAGCCTTAATTTTATAGACAATGGACCACATTTTGAGAATCATCTTATAGGTATTCATCTAGAAGTGGAATTTCTTTCTTTCTTTTTTTTTTTTTTTGCGAGACTGGGGTTCAAACTCATAAGCTTACACTTGCCAGGCAGGCACTTATGTAATGAAGCTATCTCTCCAGCCCCTTTGCAGGTATTCATGAATTAGACATGACAGTATATAAGCCCTTACAAGCTTATTAAAAGAGAATATACATGAGACATGATTAATGATGATTAATAGTATGTCACGACAGGGAATAAGTAAATGGATGCTGACATGTAGTAATCAAAG
>PVKN010011058.1:0-22026 GCA_004027915.1 Capromys pilorides
TATGCTTCAGTCTAATATGTGACCATGGATGGGTCCCTTCCTTTTTTTGTTTTTGTTTTTTTTTTTTTTGGATTCTCAGCTTTTAATTCGTAAAATGGGGATAATTTGTAGTCATAGGATTTTTAAATGTGAGAATGATAAGAAATAATATATGGAGCTGATATTTTTTTAAATAATTCTTTTAGTATCAGGAATTGAACTCAGGACTTCAGGCTTGCCAGGCAGGCACTGTGCCACTGAACTATAGCTCCAGCTTGATATTTTGTTTTTAACTTGCTCAACTGGCTTTCATTCTGTTGTGTCAGTTTGGCCAGAGATAGGTCCTGGGAGATATAGGCCCAGAATGAAGAGAGAAAGCCAAGCTGACACCCACCAGTCTAGAACTCACAGAGGAGGCAGGCTTTTCATTGTCACTGTCCACAGAACAGGGCAGAAGTTTGAGATTTGCTCTTGATTCATACTGAAGTAATCTTTTTCTCTTTACTGCAACTTATTCAGGTTTATGGAGCACATAAAGACCTACAAAGGCGTCCTTTTGATGTAGTTATGCAGCTATAAACTTATACAGCTGTAATAATTGCATTTTAATGATTTCTTTATATTGCCATAATTGGTACAGTTAATGATCACGTCAGCTGGATGATAGAAAGGATGCTTATTGGCAGCCAATCCCTTTCTCACTCTGTCAGGCTCTCGGGAGTGTCTGGAAAAATACATGCTTCCTGATTCCCTTTTATCCACAGCTACTGGACCCCCAACTGGAATCCACTGCACTTCCAAAGGTCTCCTTGGAAAGGCTTTCCTTTAATAACGCACTTAATTCGCCTGCTGTTCAGGAATAGACTTCTCGCCCCTCTCCAGAAGGAGCCGAGCCACGGCGCTGTCTAGTTCTCTTTATCTCATAGCTACAGTTTCGCTGCACAGTAGTTTTCCATTTCAAGCTTCATTACTGAAGAAAGATCTGGGAAATAAAGGAATCTGGGGCTGGTATGTGCACGTGTGCCTGTTATTTAACCATGTCCCAAGTGCTGAGAAAAGAGTCCCTCTGAGATCAGAGCTGGATGACAGATCTTGATTTTAGCTGAAGGGGAAAGAGGGGGGCTAAAATCAGCTTGCCTGAAAATTCTCATAAAATTTGCAAAATCCTGAGACTGCAAGTTGCGCAGTGCAGAGGCCTTTCCATGCAGCATAAACGGGTCAGCTGGGGTCTCTTGGAGGCGTGCTGGGGAGGGGGCTTCTCTCAGCCAAGCTAATGTTGGTCTTGGGACGGGGGTGGAGGGAACTGACCCTCAAAATAGAGATCGCTTCGGGCAAGATTAGAAAATAAATAATCCCTTTCCTCCCACCTTTCCCATCTGCTTCTGACAGAGAGAGGGAAAGGGCACCCTCCCCCCATGTAAAGTGCTGAGATTCTGGGAAGCTCCCAGGGATCTGTCAAGTTAATTATTTTTTTTAAAAAAAATTCATGTTGATACATTTTTAAATATACATAATGATACCATTCATCATAGGGAATGCATACCAGTACATGGTATGTCTTGATTCATTTGGTTTCCCATTCTTCTCTTTGTTCGTTCCTTTGCCCTCCTTACTTTCAAAAGCTTTGTTTTCATGTTTTCCTTAATTCATTTCCCTTCCTTCTTTTCCTCCTTGCCCTTCCATGCTTCCCTTCCTATGTGAACATTTTCTTCCCATTTACCAATATCTACTAAACAGTGTGGTCCTTACTTATGTTTATCAGTTTCTCACAGCAGAAAATTGATTTATTTTCTGTGATTTATTTCACTGAAAATAAGGTCTCAGGGTGTATCCGCATAGCTACAAATGCCTTGAGTTTATCTTTCTTTATAGCAGAGTAATATTCCACTGTATAAAACTATCACATCTTCTTTATCCATTCATCCAAGGATGGGCATATGGGCTGTTTCCAAGATTTGACCATTATAGATTGTGCTACTACTGTAAACATGAGTGTGAAGATATTGCTATGGTGTGGTGCTTTTAATATGAGCTCTTGTAGATAAAGGTATAGGCAAAGACTTTAAGAAAACCCTCTTTGCATGGGAAATAATATAAAGAATCAGCAAATACAGCAAAAGATATGATCAATAGAGTGAAGAGACAACTTACAGAATGGGAAAAAATTTGGCCAGCTGTTCCTCAGACAAAGGACTAACATCTAGAATATGTAAAGAACTGAAAAATTATCACACTTGTCCCATTTTAAAGATATAATCCAAAAATGAGTATCTGGAATAGACATTTCTCAGTGAAGAAGCACAGTGGTAATTATACATAAAAAGTGTTCAGCATCTCTGGTCATTTGAGAGATGCAAATTAAAACGCTGAGATTCCATTTCACCACAGAAAGAAGGCTCTTATCAAGAAATCAACCAGTAGAAAATGCTGGAGGGGCTCTGAGGTAAAAGGAACCCTTCCCCACTGTTGATAGGAGAGTAGCCTGGTGCAACCACCGTGAAAATCAGTGTGGAGATTCCTCAAACAATAGGATGAGAGATTTCATTTGTTCCAGCTATTCTTCTTGGTATCTGTTTTAGTCAGACTTTGCAAGGGAATCTTTTTAATGCAGGACACAATTTATACAATTATTTTATAATATTTACTCCAAAAGTCAAGTGCAGAAAAGTGCAAGAAATCTTTCCATGCACTAGAGACACAAAGAATCCAGCTAAGGGCCTGAATCCCACAGCAATGTCCTGCATGAGTCCAGCTGGAGATATAGAGCCCCAAACAACACCTCATGCAAGTCTGTATCAAGGATGTGCACTGGGAAAACCCAAAGGTCAGTGGTAGAAGCTAGGAAGTCTGCACCAAAGTGGGGAAGGATCTGTGCCAGCATGCAGAGAGATTTGCACTGGAGCCAGGAAACAACACTGAAGGTAAGGACCACAGCCTCTCCCCACCCCCAAGAGAACCATAACTATCTATCTCACCAACAGTGAGATCACGAACTCCTCTAATGAGAAGAACCAAATTCATATCAGGAAAACCAGCATGACAAACTTCTCAAGCAACAGCAGGGTACCTTCCCCTCCAGTTCTCCCTTTATGTGGTTGGCAACAATCCTCAGGTGGGCCTTGCACACACAGCACCAGGCTGACTCTGTTTGGATGGGTTGATGATTAGTTAACCCACCACAGTGTCTTCTCAAGCTGATTATTGGTAATAGTGATGGTTGTGATGGAGGAGGGGCCATTAAGGGGAGAGGATCATAAGAGATAGGGAAGAGGAAGTGGGGAGCGAGCATTTTGAACAGAACACCCCAGATTTGGTTGATACTCAATAATTAACTATTGACTGACCTGATTATTTAAATTGATTCTGCATTGAGTTGCATGAGTTAGTGCAACTTATTTCTTACTCTTTGTTCAGGCTAACTTGAAAAATAGACTTATGTCTTGAACACTTACCAACCTATGGTGCAGAGAAGAGATATGGGCATAGCCAGAGTGGCAGGAGAGACCGGCCTGGCCTTGTACACTCACAGAAATTATATAAAATGGTCAGTCTGTGTGAGAATGCCTAGAAGTTGTCTGGTCTTGGGTAGGAAAGAACTATCTCTTTTTCCAAGAGCTATAACATAAAGAGCCTAATTTCATCCCTCTAGAAATATGAAGGAATGAAAATCCTCTGGGTGAATTTGCATCTGGCTTCCAACTTTGAATTTAGCTGGAAAGAAAAAGAGGAAAATAAAGGAAAATTTTTCAGCAGGCCTATTTTGGCCTGACTTTGAGTCTGATTTGTTCCTAGGAGTGTAACCCCAAAGGCTTTAGGAAGATCCTCTTTTCTACTTTCCACTAACCAAATGCTCTGTCTGAAATGTCATCTGAAGACATCAGTTCTCATTTTCAACCTTTAGGAAGTTAACACTTCATGAATGATTCAGGGGACCAGGACACTACACCCTGGTGTGAGTGGACCCAATCAGCACTCTTATTCATGACAGTGAGGTGAGATGAATAAGTGAAAAGCACTGGAAAAAAAAGAAGCTGATGTCAGGAAATAGAAAAGATGAACAAAACTTGGTAGCCTCCAAGCACTGGTCTTTGGAGGAAATCTTGCATATGTATTTTTTTTCTTGGGCAAAAAGAAGGGTAGTAGGAAGTGAAGGAAACAAAGATACACTTCACCTACTTTGATAATTTTTCATCAGTGCAGATCTGGTTGGTGGCAGTTCCTTTTGGTAAATGAATTTTTTAAATGATTCTTCACCTGACCTATTGGATGCTGCTTTGTCAATAGGGCAAATCTATCCTATATGATAGGGCAAAATGGGCTTGGAATATAGCTCAGCTGGAGGGTTTCAGGTCAGGTCTGTACAGAATAACTGCTTATCAAGCGGATGACATTGTGGCACTGAACTTCATCGTTTTTAATTTGGTGAGGAAGAGAGGACAGAGAGAAGAATCTCCCATTTATGAATGTGTGCTGGTTTTGCTGTTTGACCTGGAAGGCAGGTGGCAGAGCTCGGGACTCAGATGCTCAGGGCTCTTACTTGCCAGCATCCGTGGCTGAGGTGGAAGTGTCTTTTATGGAGCATGTGTCAGCACAGTCCTGCTTATCAGGGGAATGAACAGAGTGGCTTTGGAAAGCCTTAGTCTCTGGGTTGTTAATTATTTAAGGCAGTATATTCAGAAAAAGGATTTGAGATTCTGAGACTATGAAATTGTGGAAAATCCCCAAGAATCCCACAAACTACATTTGTCTGGCCAATCAGATTCTCTCCAACCCAGGACGACAGCCATTTGGCATCTTCTTTAAGTGCACATGACTGAGAATCAGTGGTTCCTGCCATTATGTCTCCTTCATTTTGCAGAGATTCAAGCATAATAAATGGATGGAAAGGCCTTCCAGATGAAAATTAAAACTACTTTCCACTTATATTCTGGTCCTGCCCCTCTGCTGGTGTAGGAAGAAATCCAGAGTGAAAGAGACAAGGAATGAGCAACTCCATCCAGATGCAACAGGGAGTGAACCCCACAGCTTTCCTATCTTGCGTTTTTCCAACTGCCCTTTCTTTCTTGGCTTGACTTCTGGCAGTATCTCTGCTCTAAACTCTGACCATTTTAGTGTCTCTCAGAATCACTGTCTTCATAGTTCTTATACATTTGCTCCTTTATTTTCACAAAGTCAGAACATTCTGATTAAATCATAAGAATGCCCACCCAATCATGTCATCCCTTGAGCATTTAATCACATATCTATCCATCTGTCTGCTTAATAGATGCCCAACTCTCAGGCAGAAAAATAAGTGTATCAGAGGCTGAGGGATGACTAAAATGCAGCCTCCGTATTAGTCATGGTGCAAGCCAGAAGAGAGAGGCCCCTTTAAGTACAGAGAACATTCAGTGTAAGAAAGTGGTGATAGAGAAGTTGAGAAGCCTGCCAGGAAGCAGTGTGCTAACACAGAAATCGGGGACAGTTGGGAGACCCCTACTATCTCTAGGTGGCGGAAACAAAGGGAAGGTGAGATTACATGACCAGAGAGCAAGGGTTGGGATCATTAGGAAGAAGCCAGAACCATGGTGGGTGTGTTCAGCAGGATCTGGGACTAGGACAGATGCGTCTAGGGGAGCTGGGGCCAAGGTAGCCAGGCATCCACTGCAGAGACACCACCTAAGGTGAAGGGAAGGGGAGAAACATCCTGACTTTCGTTCCTCCTGCCCACTGCTCTCTGAAGCTTCCTCTCACTGCCTGCATCCAGCCAG
The DNA here is from genome assembly GCA_004027915.1 of Capromys pilorides. Taxonomy (NCBI): domain Eukaryota; kingdom Metazoa; phylum Chordata; class Mammalia; order Rodentia; family Capromyidae; genus Capromys; species Capromys pilorides. The sequence continues at coordinate 5,730 of PVKN010011058.1, forward strand.
AACTTAGGAGATGCAGGCTGCAGATAGCAGGGCCTCCTGGCCTTCTCTGGCAAGTAAAGGGGTAGGCAAGGGTGAAGGCGTGAGGTCCACAGTCAGAGGGTGTGAACGTAGTACAGCCTCAGTGCAAGGAGGAAGGAGGAGCATTCAGAACCCAGCTCACTCCCATCCTAGTAAAATCGCTCTGATGTAAGAGTGGCTTCAGAAATGGTTTTGGTAAAATATTCTAATGATCCTTCCAGAAATTCAATAAAAGATTAAGTGCTCTTTCCAATATGATGGCCCTATGGATGCTAACTGAGATTAGGGACAGCGGAGTTGACAGTCTGGGGCACGTCTGCCATGCATTCAGTGCCCAGTAAATGGTTGTTTCTGCAGCTTGAGCACTCCAGGCCCCACGGGCTCCAAATCAATCACACCCTTCCACACCATCTTGCAGTGGCTGGTGGTGTTCGCTCTGTGAGCTTTCCTCCTCCTCCTGTCTCTCTCTGGAGTGTTCTTACTCAGCCTTTGAGAAGCAGATCTAACATCAGAAGCTTTGAAAGACTCTGTCCATCCTGCTTTTATCTTCCCAGCCGAGCACTTTCTTAAAACTCTTTGCATCTTGTGTAACATGGATCCGTGGTTGGTAGGCAGTGGGTCTCCACTGTTTGTCCCTTGACTAATCGAAAATCCCTGAGGAGCAGGAGGCTGCATCTGAATTACAACTCACATCCCCACACAAATAGCACAACAGAAATAAAAAAATATAAGCTGAGGGTTTGTATGGGTCAAAAGTATAGATGCATAAATAAGACCTCTCTATATCTCTGCCCAGAAGCCTCAGTCTTTTCTACCTCCCATGCCCACTGCAGCTAAGGTGGCTGTGGTGGGCTGACCCAGTGCATCTCCAAACCTAGCTTTCCCATGTGTCGGGCTCTCTGGGAAAGAAAATCACTAGGCGAATGGGCGTTGGGGAGAGAGCAGCTCCTGTTGCCTTCCTTTGATGTTTTATAAATGTGCCTTCTCCGTCTGGCCCAGCCCAGCTCAGCCAGGCAGAGCTTGCGTCTGCCTTGAACAGCTCAGACAGCTGGGAAGGCTTGATCATTTGAGTGAAGGTTTATATGTAGAAAACAGAATCCTTTCTCTCTTCCTGCTGCATATTTTATCCTTTCTTTTTTTCTGCCAAATGAGAGCCTCCCTGCACCTGCTCTGGCCTGAATCTTTGGATTCTTGTTGGGTGTAGAGGGAACAACTGCATCAGGTTATCTCTTTCAGAGCACCTGCTTCCTTTTGAGACCCAGAACCTTGTGGTGTGTTGGGTGGTGCGTTTTGCCCAGGACTACCACAGTGCAGGCTCAGTGGGCCTGGCTAGGAACCAGGTATTGTTCAGGTGAAGTGTTCATGACAACGTCCACTACCATCCTTTCTTTTTGGAACATCTTAGAACATCAAGCTTCCTCCCACCTCCTTTCCTCTTCCTTTTCATCTTTAATGATTCCTCAGACATTCTGAAGAAAATGGGAGAAGATGCTGTTCACCATTAGTCCTTTTTGTGATGGGTAAAGTGAGGTCAGAAGAAGGCAGAAAATCATAGTAGGAGACAATGAAACCAGGTACTGAGTTTGGGTCCCAAGCCTAGCTCAACCGGGAAGCCATTTGAGTCCATGGAGAGTTCAAGACCAGCCAGGGTTGATCAAGTTTACATGGGCCAAGGGAGGAGTGAGAACCCCTCACCTCACTGGACACAGAGTGGGTTGGGTCTTTCTAGGCAGCTGCAGAGCTCTGCTCCCACAGCCACTTCCTCTAGCTACTGGTGAGAAGTGGAGAATGAGCAGGGAGGCCACAAGTGTTCCTGGGACCGATAGGATTTCCTTGAACCCTTCAAGAAAATTCTTGCCTGAATGCTGTTTCACAGATTAAATGAGGTAGGGAGCTGCACCACATGCCTGGCACATGACAAACACCAAGTAGGGGTAATTTCTGATGGGGATTTCTGTTATGTCAGTTTACTTCCTCTTGGCTTTGGGGCCCGGCTTCATCCGCAGCTGCAGATAGGCTGTCTTCTGAGAAACCCCAAATCCATGCCCTCCTCCACTGCCTTGTTTCCCAGATCCATCCCTCTAGTTCCCAGCTGTAGAGAGACCCGTCCTCAAGGGAGTTGAGGAAGAGACGTCTCAGGAGCGAGGGAGGACAGCTGCTTCTGGTGACAGCGCTCAGGGCTGTTCTGAATGTATAGGGGAGAGAACAGGGAGTAGAAAAGATATAAACATTATTGCTCGGTTAACTGGGAAATAAGAAAAGGCAACATGAACCTCCAGCTGAAAATTGTGACAGAAAAGGATTGTCGAGCACAGAGTGAGTGGGAGACAGCCAGATCTAATTTTCCTGAACAGCGTGAGGCAGTGGGGTTCCTCCATGACCTTTCCTTCAGGGGGTGAGCCCTAATCCACTATCTTTCAGCCAGTTCTGCTTTTAATGTTATTAATTGCTGTAATTTCTGTCTTGGTGGGATCAACCTCACTCTCTCTTATTTGCCAAAGGTAGAATCCCAGGCAGTGGCTCTGGAGTTGTTGTTCCCTTTGGGGGCTTCAAGATGGCTCTGGCCCTGGCTATTTTCTCCTCATGCAATTTCCCCAGTAGGGCTCCCCAGTGCCACCTCCCTTGTGCTGTGTGCTATTTCCTTCCCTTGCTCTTACTCCTGGGATAGTGATGGCTGAGCTTCACTGCTGAGCAGCGCTGGCTTTCACTGTTGTCTGGAGAGATTGGATCTGGCTAAGCGTGGACATTTCCAGGTCATTTGATGAATGAGTCCATGTAAACAGGGGTGGCAAGTGGCTGGGCGGGACTGCAGGGAGGTCACCCAGGGCTCCTTGACTGTACAGGAAGGCTTGGAAATACCTCCAGCAAAAGCTTCTTTTCCTTTTTCTACCACAGCTATCAGTTTCCCTTCCTCACTGTTGCTTGTCCTTTCCCCTTCCATTTTCAACAATGAAAGATTTGATACTTCTCAAACTACAGTTGTCTTGAGGGATGCCTATAGCTAGAGGCCATCTTTTATCTCTACAGAATAAGGTGACTCCAGAAATTGATGAGCCCTGACATGCCCTGTGACCGGGACCTCAGCCAGGCTCAGGAGAAGAGGCAGGGTTGCCCCAGGACAGGTCGGAGTGGAGTCACAAACTTGCAAGATGAAGGAGGTCATGCTCTAGGGAGCTAGTTTACTAGCACACTGACAGTGTTTGAAGACAGAATTGTCAAGCTTGGGGCTGCATCTACACTGCTCACAGAATGAGTGGAAGAAGTCCCAGGCTGGACCTTATGCATGGCAGTGTCCACAGCTCACCCCATAGTACATACTCAGATATGCCAACATCTTCTATACTACCTGCTTTTTTTTTTTTTTTTTTTTTTTTGGTCTTTTTGAAACAGGATCTCGCACTATGCAGTTCAGGCTGGCCTTGAGTTCACATTTGTACCCCAGGCTGGTTGTCTTGCCTAGGAGTACACAGATCTAGTTTCTGAGCAGGACTCACACTTCCCTGGGCATTGTGGGGTGACTGCTGGTGTGGGGAGGACCACAGGAGAAATTCTTCCACATGAGAAAGCCAAGATCCTCTGGCTAGACTCCAAGGGTTTGAGACCTTGCATAAGGAAAAATGAAAACTGACAGCAATAGAAGGCCCCTCTCTTGGCCTGAGAAAATATGAATGGAATATCTGAGATGCTGGAAGCCCTCCTACTTGGTAAGTTCAAAGAATAAACGTGTCTTGCTTCTGAGGGTTCCAAACAGACTTTGATAACATGTAATTAAGTTCCAAGTCCCTGGAAATCAGTCCTACTCCCAGGAACTAACACTTTGGCTTGTTGATTAGAAGTGAGGGGAACCCGAGGCAATTACCCTCTGAATAGGATAATTCTCAGTATGAAGCCAAGGCCGGGAGTCAGGGTCAGGTGGGGGTGGGAGTGGACTGGCAAAGCTGCCCATGGGAACTGTGGTTAATTACACATAGACTGTTTCTCTGGGCTGAAGGTCTCCGTTGGCTGCAATGTCCAGCTCTTGGTCTATACTTCAGCCTCTGAAAATTTTCTTTATATTAGAGGGAAACTGAGTAGAAAGAATTGGATCTCAGTGCCCACTGAGGCCCTCAGTCATCATTTACCTATTGCCTGCAAGTCAGAATGAGAGCAAGTGGGAGGACAGGTGGCTGGCCAGGAAGCCACCCATGCTGAGAGTCCTGGGGGTGTCCAGGGCACTGAGCATCATGCCTGCTCCCAGATCTTGACCAGCTTCCCTCCAGAAAGAGGTCTCACTAGACAGGGACACAAAAGCCCTGAAGTCCCGCTACAGCTAGACATAAGCAATGCTGTAGAATACCAGCAGTTGGTGGTGCAAGTGAAAGATATATAGGCAGTGCATTCACTAGTGTTTCTGCTTTTCCATAGAGTGCTTGTCTCTAACCAGCCATTGTGCTTTTAGACCAGTTGACCTTCTGGTCTCTGTCTCTCACCTGTAGAATGAAAAGAGCTGGATAATAAAATCTGTATGGTTTCTCCAAGCTCGAGCATTTTTTCTAATTTTTTTTTCCACATGGATGGTTAACCTAGAGGTTGAGATCCAGGATAAATGCAGAGAGAAATGTGGGGGATGGAGTCCAGGGAGAAGGGATAGATAGAAATGATGCATCAAGAGCTGAGGATTGTATGTGGACTCACAAAACTGAGCCTGCTGACCATGTGAGGCTGATGCTATAGCCAAGGCTCTTAAAAGGCTGGGGATGGGAGAAGGAAGAGATTCCTACTGATATCTGAATGCTGGTCAGCCCAGCACTAAGTTCACCTCCAACTAGACAGCCAGGGCCAGTATCATGCAGACCCAGACTGGGCCATCTTACCTGCTCCCTCTCCTGCAGATCTCCTTGGGGAGAGGGATGTGCTGAGCAGGAAGGTTGGAGAGAAGGTGACAGGGCATTTAGAAACCCTTTTGAAGCAGTTTCCTCAGTGTCCCTCTTCCCTTGGGGCCTAGGGGAGCTCTACGTGGGCTCCTGACTCAAAGCCTGCCGAGTGCCCATGAGTGTCCAGTGGCAGGGGAACCAGAGGAAGGGGCCAGAGTGGGACTGGAAGGACTATGAGCCCAGGTCTGAGGAGCCACTGTCCCATGACAACCCCGAACGCTGGTCTTCTCTGCTTTCTGGCCTGGGAAGTGGCGGGGGCATGAGGTCTCCAAGGGAATGTGTAAAAGTACTGGGGAGACATTCAAAGCCTTTGTTATAAAAAACGTGAATGGAAAATAACCACTGTTCCCACCTGGGTGCCATTTCTGAGCCCTTGTCTACCACCCAGGAAGGACATCGGTGGCAGCTCTCACCATGTGTAGTTCTTTCTGAGGTTTCCCATGAAGCCCTGGGCTAGAAGTTCCTCCCTTTTCAGATAAAGCACTGGAGCATATCTGGCTGCCTGACTGGCCCGAAAGAGTGGCTAAAAGGGAGTAACAGGAGCTTTGGTTGGAATCCCCGAGCACCCAGGTAGCTGGGTGACGTAAGATGATTTCTTTATACCTTAATCCAGACTCACCCCCCTGCTCTATAAAATGGGGACAGAAAGATGCCTTCTTCATAAAGCCGCTGTGAAATTCAAATCAGATCACCCATGCAGAGAGGAGGTCCAGCACCAGGCTCACAGCAAGAGGCTGTTGATACGATCACTATTATTATTATTAAGTTCCTGATTATTAAGAGCCAGACCCAGAATCCAGGTCACCTTGTTCTAGAGTGTTGCACAGCCTCGTCTTGACCTGAGCTGCCTTGGGCTTCTCAGAGGCAGAGGCGTGGATGGCTGAGAAACACTCTGGACCTTCGGGCCCCAGAGTGGCTCTCCAGTGTCTGAGTGCTCGTTCTCTGCCCTGGTAGTTAGCTCTTCCTTCTTCCCATTTCTCATCTCCGGATCAGACGAAGGTCTCCTGACCCTCCCTTCCCACATGTCAGCAAAGCCCTTGGAGTATGCGCTTCCCTCATGGCCCACCTGAGCCTCTTTTCTGACTTGGTATTTCTGCTGAGCCAGTGAGCATTGTTTGTTCTCCTAGGCAGAGCAGCTAATGGCCAATTTCCCATGAATCATTATCACCTTCCTCCATTAGCAGGATAATTAGGGTGGGATGGTGGACCTGTTTGCTCAGCATGTGGGAATCGACAAGTGGGCCTGGGCTTTCCAGAGAACCCTAGGACCCACCCGCAGCGCAGCTGACTAAGCCCAAGCCAGGAGACCTGGGAGGCACACAAACTGTTGACAGTCTCCAAGGTCCTTCTGTCATGGTATTGAGTATACAGGTGGCAGGGGCACAGGTGACAGCTCGCTGAAGCTGGATGTGGCTAACATTTTCTGGAATTAGTTTATATCCTCTGAATGCTTCCTGTGTACCAAGCCCTGTGCTAAATGCAAGACAAAGAAGACCTCATGCAACCCTCCTAATGGCCTTATAATGTTGTTACTCAGGTTCACTCCAATTTGCAGATGAGAAAACAGAGGCTGCAAGTTCTAATGTAAATAACACCACCAAAGTCACACCTAGTAGGAGACAGAGCTGGGTTTGGGTTTGGGAACTCCAGAACCTATGTTCTTAACTCCCTCATTTTGTTGTGTGTCTGTGGAAAACACAAAAACGCAATTTTCCTTCCTTCTCACTTCCTTCCTCTTTCTCCCCCACAGTATTTCTATCTCCAAATATCATCCAGGCAGCTCCTGCATTGTAGGGCATGGTGCTAAAACCTTGGTTGTTTTGCAAATAACAGAAGGTTATGGATCCCCTAGGTCTCTGGTTATACCCTGAAGTCAATTAAATACAGAAAGCTAAAAACGTTGAGGGGAAAATAATCCTGCGTTATGAAACCAAATAAAAATTACCTTGAGGTATCTGTTGTTTTTAGATTATCCACGAGTATGGCTAATCAAGAGTTGGCTGCGTCTTATGCACACAACTTAATCTGCGCCTTCTAAACAACTTCTGCAGTACAATTTTGGACAACAAATTAGTTTCGGATGAGGGACTCTTGCTCCTCCTTGAAAAACATTCTTCATTTCAAATTATCCTAGCTGCCAGCCATCAAGGCTGACAAGAAAGCAGAGAATTAAATTGTTGATACAAATCCTGGCTCTCGGCTGTGTCTCGTTTGCTCATCACAGATTCTCTTTGTATCTCCCCCTTTGGGGACGTCCTGAGCAGGGAGGAGGAGCAGGTCCAGCATTATGGAGGGCTTCAAAGGCTTTGCGTGAGCTTGCTTTTCATCCTCCTGAAGGCATTTGCTCCTTTGAGGAGTCTTCATGAGTTGTGGAAATGGGGCCAGCTCCAAGGGGCCTTGAGGCAGCTGAGTTGGAACCAGCAGCTTCTCCTCTAGGCAGAGCTCCCTGCCAGGAGACCACAGCGAGAGGACAGGACCACCTGCCATAGCTTCTTTGCTCTTGGGCAGCTGGTGGGGAATGAGGACATTTGTGCAGGGAACCAGAAAATGGAAGTTATGTGATGAGGCAGGCTGGGGGTGAGTGTTCTGTAGACCTGGCTTGCCTAATGGATCTGCGTCCCAGCTCTTGGAAGAGGATACGCTCCATGGGCTCTGTGCTTGAGGAAAGTGCAGCTTACAGAGGTTGCCACTTCCCCAAGGCCACACAGCTCATCAGTGGTTAGCTGAACTCTAGCCCAATGCAAAAATCTTTGTTTTTTTTCACATATCTGAGCACCATTTGGTTGGCATCTGGTCTCCTGGAATCGTCCAGCCCTGGGAAGATTGCTCCATTCCTAGATTGGTCTTCCACACCAAGTCCTCTCATCATAAGTGGCAGACACCCCTCAGTGTCCTAGGAGGAAAGAAAAGCATGTCAGAATCCTACAGAACTGTCTTCAAAAGATCATGAAATTGGTTGTGTAGCTTTGAAGTGTAGGCTGTGATTCTATTTGTTTTGCAATAGTACAAAAAGCCACAAGAATCACAAAGAAGAAAGTGCTTGATGTCACGTGACGATAACCCTTTATATTAGCACATCTAACCAGCTGAATGTCAGTCCTTCTTCCCAGGGGACTTTGTTTTTCATAACATCTAATCATAATAGCAAATTCACAACATTTACGCTGCAGCAGCTGTTCTAAGGGCTTTTGCTTCATAGCTTGTTTGCTTCATGACTTAGTTTCTCCAACAGTCTCTGAGGTGGGTACTATTGTCCCCAATTCATAGATGAGGAACATGAAGCACAGAGTTGTTTAATAACTTGTTAAAAATCATAGAGTAAGAAAGGCAGAAGTGGGATTTGAACTTGGGCAGTGTGGCTTGAGTCCGTGTCTTCACTATACCCACCTAGATTCTTCTTGTTTTACCTCTGCTGGTGTATAAGTTCCTTGTTCTCCTTTTGAGGTGCACTCAGTTGAATGACTCTTCAGGAAAGGCCTCTTGACTGTTTATCACGGTATGTCTGCAGTTAGCACTTCTGCCTGGGGACAGCTTTTGCATTCCTGGTGGAGCTCCATGATGCCAGGGGTCTTCCTGGTCTGTGGGCAGCTGTGTTGCACCTTGCAAAGGCCATGCCTGCTTCGCCTCTGCTCAGGAGGAGCATCTGCCTCCTTGATAAATATAGATCCGCTTTTGCACTCTGGGCTGGCACTGGCCTAAGAGCTTAGAGGCTTGGAAGCGAAGCAACATCCACTGAAAAACTCTCTTGCCTGCATAAAGTTTATTGAAAATGTTTCTGGAGATATAATGGTTGCTATAGTGTTGAGAAAAAAATGATTGTTGTGAGGGCATTTATTATAAGAGTGTTTATGTATTCAGCTATAAAGAATAAGTCAAAGGGGCCTACAGCATATGCAACATTAAATCCTCATGGTAGTTCTGAGTTCTCTTCAGTTAAGTGAAGCTTGATTTGTTCCCACCCAGGTTGACACACATCATATTAGAGCTAAAGGTCAGGTGGGTAAGATTAGTCAAGTGTTTTCTTGAGCAATTATTAGGATTGGTAGAGTGGATGATCCATTTAGAAGAATAGTAAGGAACATAATGGCAAGGGTAACTTCATGTGAGATAGTTTGGGCTATCGTTCATAATGCTCCAAATAGTGTATATTTAGAATTTGTTGCTCATCCAGGTCATAGACTAGAGTATACAGCAAGACTTTTACAAAAAAGTCAAGGACAATTGAAGAACCAAGATAGCCCGAATGGAAGGCAATTGCACTATGGCAGCCTGAGAAGGTACAGGGAGGCAGGCAGCAGCCCCAGAGGCTGGCCCAGCCTGAATAGCGCCCAGGCCTGCAAGCCCTAATGATATCTCCCAGGCCTCCGCAGCATTAGCTCTGGCAAGACAATGCACTCCTGAGCTGCGCTCCAAGCTGGAATTACTTCTGGTTCCTCCACTGTGTTTGGCACAAAGTACACTTGGAGTGAGCAAGCTTCACCCCAATGCATCACGTGAGACCACCTCAGTGAAGGAGTGGTTTACGAAGATGTAGGCAGGGCGAAGGGAAGCAACACAGAATGGGGAGGTGACTGGAGACTGCCACACTGGCTTGCAGGCTGGAGAGAGCAGAGAGCAAGCAGTGCCCCAGAGCAACCGTGTAAAGGAGGTCACCCTGCAAGAGCGAAAGACACAGAAGGTCAGGGCCACATATGGCTTTGAAGCAGTCACAGCCCAAGGATGAAATGCCTGGTTTTTCACTCTGGCTCTGGAACTCTGCCAGGACTTTTTGTGACAAAACCTACCAGAAGCAGCAAAGGAACTAGAGGGATACAGTCCTTTGGCATCAGCCTCCTGGGGCCCAGAACAGTGAAGAGTAAAGAGGACTCAGAATATGGCCCTCCTTTTCTCTCCCATCTAACAACAGCAGGGGGCTTTCAGTTCTGTTCTGCAGGAGGCTGTTTATAGTACAGACCAGAGCAGCCAGGGCCTGGGCTTGGACTGATTCAGGGCTGTCAATATCTCCCCCTCTTTTCTTTTCCCTCTCTCCTTGCTCTATTCCCTCTCTCTGGCCAAAAATTCTCTTTGAGCAGAATATGCAGACACATAGGATCCTGGTTTTCTTTCTCTGCACTGGAGAGGGGAAAGGGCCACAAGTTGTGTTGCTGAGCAGCGCAAGTGCCTGCCTGCTGCCTGGGGCAGGACCCTGACCTATGTCTGTTTGCGGTCTGGGAAGAGGTACACCAGAAGACCCCTGGTCTCCTGTGGTGCACGGGGCATTAGCTGCACTGTGCATTCCCTCAGTAACGTTTCTGGAGTATGATCTGTGTGCCTGGCACTGTGTCGGATCCCGAGGATTCAGCAGTAGCTTGCTTCTGACCAGCAGGTTCCTGTCTTGAGCCTGTGGGGATATTGTGCCAAGCTGACCTCATTCCACAGTGTACCATGAAGGCTTTTCCTATCAGATGATGGGACCCAGCTTGCAATGAGACAGATTTTTGTGCATATGGATGAACAGGATGGGGGAAGGAATTTCCCATTTCCTAGACATTGTGTGACCTTGGACACACCTGTAGTTCCTCTGCCTGGCTTCTCCATCCAGGTGGAAGATGTGCCCAGCAGCCCTCCTGTGTTAGCTTTTCACTGCTGTGATCAAATCCCTGAGAAAAACCAACTTTGAAGAGAAAAGTGTTTATTTGGCTCATGCTTTTGGTTTGTGGTAGCTTGGCTGTTGCTTTTGGTCCTGTGATAAGGCAGTGTGGCATGATGGAGGTACATGGCAGAGAAAGGCTGCTCAACCCTCAGTAGCCAGCAGACAAAACTCGGAAGCAGAGGGGTTGAAGTCCCAGGATCCTCCTCAAGGGCACATCCGGTGACCTCACTTCCTTCCGCTAGGCTCCATCTCCTAAAAGTTATACCATTTCTCAGCGGTAACACAGGCTGGTGACCAATCTTTTAGCATATGACCTTTGGGGAACATTAGGGAATTACGGCTTTTCCATCTCGTGGGGTCTTACTGGGGCCATCAGTGGTGACGCCTTACCTCTTGTCACTGCAGGTCACGTGGCACAGGCTGGATGATGAGCATTCCCCATCCATCTTGCTCAGGGAGCTACCCAGGGGTGAGCCTGAAGCCCTATGAGCCGATTGTTCTTGATTTTCCCCTCACCTCCCAAACCTGACATCTCTTTGCTGTTCCCTCTCAGTTGATGACTGTCCCATTGATCCTTTTAATCAAGCTAGAGATCTTGGAGACATTCTTGATGCTTTCTGCCAGTCTGCATTTCGTCCATCCTTAAGCCATGCTGGCCCTATTTCAAGCGTGTCCTTAGCCTTCTCACTGCTCCTACTCTAGTCTAAGCCACCACCATCTAGCTAGATCATTGCAGCAGTCTTCCGGCTTCGACTCACGCGTTCCATGGCCAGTTCTCCAAGCAACAGCCAGAGCGGGCCTCCAAATATACAAGTCAGGTTGCGTCATTTCTTTTTCCAAATCCTTCAGAGACCACTCATTTCTCTCCTAGTAAGGCCCTGCACACAGTGTGCCCTTCCTGCTCGATACTTTCTGATGCTATTATCTTTACTTCTGCCCTCCATTTTCGTTTGAGTCTAGCTGTCCCCCAAAGCCTCATGTACTTCTAGATGGGGCTTCTTCAGAGGTGATTGAATCTAGAGTTTGTGGCTGATTCATGGTTCAGTGCGAAGATTAAGGGTGCTGGGATTATGCATGAATGATTGCTGGATCAGCCCACTGGCTGGATTGAAACTGCCCCAATCCCAGTAGACTGGAACCAATATAAGGGAAGAGGCTTGTTTGTCACTCTCTCTTGTTACTTTTGCATCTTCTGCTGCCAAGAACTAGTGTCCTCCTGCCCTGCCACCCTGCCTTGGAGCCAGCTGATTATGCACGGAAACCTCCACAAATTGTGAGCTAAATAAACCTTTTCCCCCTTTAACTTTGGGTGTTGGGTATTTGGTCTCAGCAATGAGAAAAGTAATGAAGAAACTCCCTCTCCGCTTTGGCCAATCTGTCCATTCTCTGTCTGTCCAGGCTGCTAGGAAGAAGGATTCTCTCTCACCAGTTCTCTGCCACCAGGCCTCGAGGAAGACCTGTGAAGACCCCAGGTCTGCAAGGCTCTCTGTCTGTCTGCTCTTCTTCAGGGTCTGTACTTTGCACTCTCTTCCTCCTCCAGTTCTCTGCTTGAGTGGCCCTTTCTCAGTGAGTTCTTCTCTCCTCTCTCCCCTACAATTTAACAACACACTCCCTGGGATTCCTGTTTTCTTATTTTCCTTGCAGTTATCTCTACATAGCATACAGTATACTTCACCTTATCTTTATTTTATTTGTTCCCCGTCTTGTTTCCAAAGACACAGGTATAGGACTCACATTTATGTTGTGACCACATTCCTAGCACCTGACCACAACAGGTGCTCCCCAAACCCTTATTTTCTGGCACATGATTGGCTGTCCAAGTGGGGATTGGGCTGTTCTTTCCCATCAGTTGTGGAGCAGCTCCCTGAGTGCATGGCCCACAGGGAGCAGAGACGGAGACACTGGATCCCAAATATCTCGCTGGAGTCCCTGGACCTCTCCACATCTCGCCTGCTCCAGTCCCACTGGGAACCTCCCCTTTGGCATGTTTTTTTTTGACTTGGTGTTTATCCCTTGCAAAAGAATGTTCTGGCTGAGAGAGTCTGGCTCTCAGGGTGGTGATGAAGCAGCCAGAGGCCAAGCTGAAACCCTTGGGCGAGGCCAGTGACCTTTGAGGCAGGGCTGGTGCCTGTTCAGGTGTGTGCTCTCAGTCCCCATCTGCTAGGAAAGAACCCTCCTGAGAGCTGCGCTTCTTCCCCCTGCTCTGCCCATCATAGCGATGGCAGACTGTCTCTTCTTGGCGCTTGGGCTCACAGGAATATCTGCTGGGGGTTCCAGACCCTTGGGCTTCTTCGAATCACTGGGGATGGAGAGTGCCACGAGTCGTGGAAAGACCAGAGGGCCTGAAGTCCTGGGCCAGAATTGTGGCCCTGCTGCCTTCCAACTATGTGACTATGGGTAAGTCACTGTATATACACAGGTGTCATTCAAGGTTTTTTCAGTGTGCTGATTGATGGAGGTGGTAGAGCTCTAGGACAAGGGTGCAGCTCTGGTGTTAAGCTGCCTGAGTTTAACTCTACACTTGCTGCGTATTTAATCTTTGAGATTCAGTTTCCTCATTTTAAACATGGGTACACAGTAGTACTTACTTCATGGAATAATTATAAGAATTAAATGAAGCCAGGTGTGGTAGCATATTCCTATAACCCAACACTCTGGGAGGCTGAAGCAGGATGATCACAAATTCAATCCCAGCCTGAACAACTTAGCAAGACTCTGTCTCAAAAATTAGAAAAAGACTGGGGAAGTAGTTTAGTGTGGAAGTTCCTGGTTCAAATTCCAGTACTGCAAAAAGAAAAAGATAATTTAATGAATGAACACTTTCAAAGGCCTCAGAAAAAAAATCTATGTACATACTAATTCTCCAAAAACATTAGTTACTTATTACTATTATTATTAGTAGTAGCACTGATAGGATTGAAAAGATTTAGACTGGGTTCTGGAGTGATTTCCATGCCATTTCTAAGGTGACAACTCATGAAGGCAGCACCTTCTCCCCAGGGATTACAGCTGCCCTTTCTCCTTAGAGCACTGACCATTGCCTCCTATAGTGATCAGAGATATCAGAGTCTCCCAGGAGCCATGACTCAGAGTCCTTGTCTGGCTGAAGGTGGGGGCTGGCATCACTCAGTTAATTTGGAGCATTTCCATAGCCCTTTTAGCATACTTTGCTTGGGCTAGCTTATTTACACCAACCATACATCTTGTTGTCATAAATTTTTATTCCTATGGTCATGCCTAAACTTATGGGTTCAAATAACCTAATTTGCATGCTTTTAGTATGCAGATGGAGTTAATCTATTTTTTTAAATTCACACCAGTCCTGTGCAGCAAACCTCTCCCTCCAGGACTTCAGAGTACTTTGAATGTTGCACCCTGTTTTTGTGGGGCACTTAGGACACCTCAGTCACCTGCCACCGCTGGACAGCAGCAGCCCCCCATTCTCACCTGTGCCTGCAGTCAGCCCTGCACACAGCTTCCTCAAGTGGAGACCTCTTCTGTTGTCACTCCCACCACCTTTCTGTTCCCAGCCTAAAAGTCATCAGGCCCCAAGAAGCTCTTGTCTATCTAAGGCTGAGATGGGACCCTGGAATGGGGTTAGGGGAGCCCAGGAAGTACCTCCAGGTACAGAGGGAAGGCAGGCAGTACAGTAGCACAAGTGACCACCCTGGGCTCAATCCCATCAGGGACTCTGGGACATGACTTTGCCCACAACTCAGGGAGAGCTGCTATGGCCCTTTAGCTCCTTGTTGTCACAGGCGAGCGGTGCTCTGTTATGGTTTGTGTATAGGTGTCCACCCAAAGCATCATGCAGTCTTGGGGAAGCTTCTGGAGTTTGTGATTGATTATTGTGGGTGTGAATGCTGCACCTGCCCTGGGGCAGGTATTGTGCACTACAATGCAAGGAGGGCTGAGAGGCTAGCCAGCTGCCAGAGCTGCTGCCGCTCCCTTTGCTCTCTGCTCTTTGCCTCCACCATGAACAGTTGTTCTCTGCCATGTGCCGCTCTGCCTTGGAGCCAGCTGAGTATGGTCTGAAACCTCCAGTAACTGGAATAAACCTTTCCTTCCTTCATTTTGGGTGTTGGGTGTTTGTCCCAGCAATGAGAGAACAGGAACTGAGATATGCTCCCAGAGACATCTGGCCTGTCCCCAGGTGCCAGAGAGACAAGCATTCAGGAGAGAGAGGCAGATGCATACTGGCCACGCAGAGTGTTTACTTGAACGAGGAGTGACAGGGGAGGGGCAGTGCTTGCTCGGAGCCTTTCTTGTGCTGAGTTCAGCATCTCCCTCACACCTTATTATTTTGTGTGTGTGTGTGTGTGTGTGTGTGTGTGTGTGTGTATTTTAGAGAAGAGTCTACAGGGTGTTCAGGGTCTCACTACTAGATCAGACTCCTAGTGATCTGCTTGTTTACAGCTGCCCAAGAGCTGGGATTACAGGCATGCACAACCACGCCTAGTCTCAGCATGCCCTGGGGGCAGGGCTGGCATGGCAGGCCTGGGGATTGAATCCCCTGCCTCCTGCACCTGCTTGCAGGTGCTTTAGTCTGCTGAGCTATGTAACTGGCCCTTGAGCTATTCTCTATTCTAGAGATTCTGTTTCACTTCCTCAGTCAGGAAGACCTCTCTATCCCTGCTGAAGCAATGCCCTCCCCTGCAGCAGGCCTGCTTGTTCTTTACCACGTTTCTCCCTTCCTGATACATCATATATGGGTCGTGTATTTCTGTGTCAGGTTTTGTGATTCATTTTAGAGCAGAAAAGACACCAGACAGATGGTGAAGATATTAAGCAATCAAGATCCTGATAGAAAATTAAAACCATGAAGGTGGCTAGGAATGTGATAGTGTGTGTGTGGGGTTGTTGTTTCACCTTTGAGAGCCATCTGCATCTAAGAGGTCCTCTTTCACCAGGCACATTTGGTGGAGAGACACCTTTAGAAAGTGGAGGGGTGATCCTTAAGGGAGAACTTGCCAGGCAGAAGAAGCCTGTCAGGTGCAAAGGTCCTGAGAGGAGGCGCACTTGGCGTAGGTGAGGCCAGCTCTGTGGGACTGCAGGGTTTGAATGGGCAAGATGGAGACAGGATTGGAGAGGTGGCAGGAAGCTCTGAGTGTCCAAGGACTTGAGGATTTTACTCTGTGTGTTAGGCAGGGATCTCCAGAGAAATAGGGCCAATGTGAAGTGTGTTGGGCTGTGTGTGTGTGTGTGTGTGTGTGTGTGTGTGTGTGTATCTAAAGAATTGGCTTGTGAAATTGCAGTGGCTAATAAATCCCAAGTTCGGCTTTCAACACCTTGGAGACAAGGAGAGCTGATGGTTTAAGTTCTAGTCTGAAAACAGCAAGGCTGGGACCTAGGAAGAGACGCTATCTCAGCTTAAGGACAAACACCAGCATTCCTGAGCTTTAAGGATGTAAGGCCCGGGGGACCTCTCTTTGTCAGAAGAGGGTCACTATTTGATTCTATTTAGTGCTTCAACAGTTGAATGAAGGAGCCCACCCATGCTGGGAAGGGCAGTGTATTGTCTACAGATTCAAGGGTTAATTTCAGTCACAGAAACATCTAGAGCTTTTGACCAAAGACTTGAGCTCTCATGGACCAGACAAGCTGACACAGTTCGGAGCTACCACAATCCAGGTGAGACAGAGAGAGTCTGGAAGCTTTAGAGATGAGTGATATGATCTGACTTGAGTTTTTAAAAGGTTATACTCAGCCAACTGGGTAGAGAAAAGTCTGCAAA